>CM040189.1:5154459-5159459 GCA_022606455.1 Callitettix versicolor | reverse complement strand
AAGCATTTGATTATTTATACAGAATAGAGAAATGAAATAATAACAAAAGATATGAAATTGAAATTTTACCTATTCTTACAGAATATTTATTTGTTGAAAGTTTTAAAATTTGTATTGTGTTATTTATTTTAACGTACGTTTATCGACATTATAAACAAAGATGTTATCTAGCAAACAGATTATTTTAATGACAATGTTACATACATACCAGGTGTGTTCAGAAAGTAACGAGAATTTTAATTTTTTGAAAAAAATATTTATTTATTCTTCTACATTGATGTTGTCACCTTCAAAATAGTCCCCATTGGAGATTATGCACTTGTGCCAGCGCTTCTTCCAATCCTCGAAACACTTCTCAAACTCGATCTTTGAGATAGAATTTAGTTCTTTCAGCGATGCGCTTTTTATGTCATTTAAGGCTGTAAAAAGACGGCCCTTTAAGGTTCTCTTTATTTTTGGAAATAGGAAAAGTCACACGGAACCATGGCTGGCGAATATGCAGGCTGGGGCATCGTTACAGTGCTGTTTTTGGCCAAAAATTCACGAACAAGCAATGAAGTGTGAGCTGGTGCATTATCGTGGTGCAAAATCCATGGATTGTTTTTCCACAGATCCGGGAGTTTTTTTGGAATGCTTCACGCAAACAGCGTTGAACTAGTAGGTAGTACTCCTTGTTGACCGTTTCACGTGTTGGCAGGAATTTATGATGAACTATGTCATTAATATCGAAGAAAACAGTGAGCATAACCTTCACGTTCGAGCGCGCTTGTCGAGCCTTTTTCGGTCTTGGCGAGCCAGAATGCTTACACTGGGATGATTGAGCCTTAGTTTCGACGTCATATCCGTAAACCCATGTTTCGTCACATGTGATAATGCGTTTCAGTAATTCTGCATCGTCGCTGACTTCATTTAGTGACTCCTGAGTTTTTGTTCAAAATTCAACAATTTTGGAACGAATTTTGCTGCCACGCGTTTCATACACAAAAAACTGGAAACAATGGCATGACATGATCCAATCGATATGCCAACATCACCAGCGACCTCTCTAATTGTGATTCGGCGATTGTTCATAACCATTTCTTTCACTTTTTCTACGTTTTCATCGGTTGTTTATGTGCTTGGTCGTCCAGGAGGTTCGTCATCTTCAACGTTTTCACGGCCTTTGGAACGCTTATACTACTTCGTAAACTCTGCTTTACTCACAGCAGACTCCAACCATAGGCCTTTGTTAACATTTCCCTGCACACTTTGTTACACTTTATTCCATTTTTACGCCAAATTTGATACAAATTTTGATCCATTTGTTTTAACAAATGGAAATCACCGTTTAGTGAAAGAAAACAATATATTAAATTTTGAAGAAGGTGACAAAATGGGTGTACAGCGATTAATTGATATGTATTAATAATGATATTCAGTTAAGTAATGATATGATTTATTAAGAAAAGTGATATCTTGTTATATGTTTTCAATAGTAAGTAAATGGAAGATAAAATTAGGGGTTGTACTGCGTAGCAGCCACCCTTTAGTTTAATGATGGAGCAGAACCCTTTAGTTTAATTATTAAATATTTATTGTAATATAGTTCAGGTAAAACCACCAAAAAAAGCTTCAAGTGGGAGTACAATACATTGAGATAGTCAAAGAATTCAAATATCTTGGGGAAATGGATCAGCTGGAATGCCCTAGAGAAAAAAGTTATGGAATCTAGGGAGAAATAAAGTTGAATTAGCCTTCCAACTTAAGAACTAATTACGTAATAAACATAACTTTTTATGCGTATTACTTCGCCCATCCCTGCATATAGTGAATTCATTAGTCCACTATATATTGTAGTTGTAGAAAAATATTGTAGTTTGTAGCCGCCTCGGTGGCCTAGTTGATAGGGTACTGGGCTTTCACCCCGAGGACTCGGGTTCGATTCCCGGCCAAGATTTGGAATTGTCATACGCTATAAATCATCTCATCGTCTGCATTAGCCCAAAAATGCACAATAGGTGGACGTTAAACACAAAAAAAGTGTAGAAAAATAAATTTATTTTCCACAATTTAAAAATGTTACCTGTGTTAATTTCAATTTAATGTAGTGTAATTTCAATTTAATGTAGTGTAATTTCAATTTAATGTAGTGTAATTTCAATTTAATGTAGTGTAATTTCAATTTAATGTAGTGTAATTTCAATTTAATGTAGTGTAATTTCAATTTAATATAGTGTAATTTCAATTTAATGTAGTGAATGCTTACACTGGGATGATTGAGCCTTAGTTTCGACGTCATATCCGTAAACCCATGTTTCGTCACATGTGATAATGCGTTTCAGTAATTCTGCATCGTCGCTGACTTCATTTAGTGACTCCTGAGTTTTTGTTCAAAATTCAACAATTTTGGAACGAATTTTGCTGCCACGCGTTTCATACACAAAAAACTGGAAACAATGGCATGACATGATCCAATCGATATGCCAACATCACCAGCGACCTCTCTAATTGTGATTCGGCGATTGTTCATAACCATTTCTTTCACTTTTTCTACGTTTTCATCGGTTGTTTATGTGCTGGGTCGTCCAGAGGTTCGTCATCTTCAACGTTTTCACGGCCTTTTTGGAAACGCTTATACTACTCGTAAACTCTTGCTTTACTCATAGCAGACTCACCATAGGCCTTTGTTAACATTTCGCACACTTTGTTACACTTTATTCCATTTTTTACGCCAAATTTGATACAAATTCTTTGATCCATTTGTTTTAACAAACGGAAATCACCGTTTAGTGAAAGAAAAAACAATATATTAAATTTTGAAGAAGGTGACAAAAATGGGTGTACATGATTAATTGATATGTATTAATAATGATATTCAGTTAAGTAATGATATGGGATTTATTGCGAAAAGTGATATCTTGTTATATGTTTTCAATAGTAAGTAAATGGAAGATAAAAATTAGGGGTTGTACCGCGTAGCAGCCACCCTTTAGTTTAATGATGGAGCAGAACCCTTTAGTTTAATTTATTAAATATTTATTGTAATACAGTTCAGGTAAAAACCACCAAAAAAGCTTCAAGTGGGAGTACAATACATTGAGATAGTCAAAGAATTCAAATATCTTGGGGAATGGATCAGCTGGAATGCCCTAGAGAAAAAAAGCTATGGAATCTAGGAGAAATAAAGTTGAATTAGCCTTCCAACTTACCAAAGACACTTACAACAAGAAGTCCCTCTCCTGGAATACAAAGATAAGGCATTATCATACGGTAATTAAACCAGAAGCCTTATATGCAGCTGAAACATCTCTCCCAACCCAGGGCCCACTTGAAAGGCTGGAGATCAAAGGAAGAAAGATATTATGAAAAATCTTAGGCCCCAAATTCTGTAACAACCAATTACTCCACATCAGGAATGAAACTATTTACCAAAAAACTGAAACACTATCAGACACAATAAGAAAAAGGAGAATTGATTTTTATGGGCACATCCTCCGAATGGACAAAAATAGACTAACCAAAAAAATATTTGACTACTTTCGCAATAAAAGAGCCAAACCACTTTGGTTTAGAGAAACGGAGAAAGACATAACAGAACTGCAGATCACTGATACTATGCTCATGGACAGAACAGCCAAAACAATAACCAAGGACAAGAAGCAACGGTTCCAAGGCAAAGTGAAATCCAAGCGAACGATCCAAATCTCTGACGAAGAAAGAAAAGCAAGATCACAACGAATGAAGCAATACTGGGCTACGAGGAAGGCACATAACATTAAAAAGTGATTGACTTAGTGTACCCCAAAGTTGGGTGAAACAAATAAAGAGAGAGACAATTCAGGTAATATAGTTTCCTCGGATAATAATTTAAAAAACTGACACTTAGCATGGAGAAAACAATCCACTTACCAAAATACATAAATATTTTCACATTCGTATTATTGTGTTTTTCTCATAAAAATTTTTCAATCGAGTGAAAATAACACAAAAGTGAGTTTAGGTAAATAAAAAAAAATGTATTTTTAATAAGTTTATTAGTGTTTAGAGTTATAGTTATAAATTAGATAAAAAATGTGTTATAATTTTGTTTTGCAAATGATTTTTGTTAAAAATCCATTAAACAAATCATTAAAACATTGAAAAAATAAAATTTACAACGGTACTGTACATTTCCAGTATGAAGTGTTAATTCAGTTATAATTACACAGATTGCGCTGCTGTAGAACAGAAATTAATACATAAATAACAGGATGACAGGACACGGGTGTTATAGAGTATGTAGTATGATTAAACAATTGGCTGTTGCTCGCTGAGCCAAGCTAGCAACAAGTGAAAGAAGTCGAGGCAGGAGCTAGACAGATGCGCCGGGCTATATATCAGCGGAACAATACACTGGCCGTACTCAGAGGCATTAACTTTATTAGACAGACGCCGTTTTAACATTCACATCCCATTTAATGCGTTCTTCTAAATACAGCTACGAGAACTATATAGCTCTATTAACAAAAGTAACAATTAATTATTAAACTCAGTGGCCAAATGAAGTTTGTACAATACAATGCACTACACTTACGTTGTTTTATATTTATTTTTTAGCTGTTTCGAATATAATATTTCGGGGTTTATACATCGTTTTAAAATGAGAATTACGCTCTAGAATTATAACTTCTCAATATATAAAATATAAAGTTAGTGATCGTGAATATATATATATATATATATATATATATATATATATATATATATATATAGTGTCTTTATTATTATATTATTTGTAATATGTTAGTCTTTATAGATTATATTTGTGCAAACTTTGTTTGAAATGTTGTCAGAAATTTTGAGAAAAACTTAAAGTGTTTTCATTAACATCTAGGTTCTCGACTATTGATAAAAACCTTAAGAATCGACACAATATGTCAAAAGCAGCATATCAGATTTTGCTAAAAAAATTGGTTATACACATAATTTGTCTAAAAATGAAAACATACACGTTCAGAAGAACATACACGAGGTGTACAAAA
>CM040189.1:5119459-5149459 GCA_022606455.1 Callitettix versicolor | reverse complement strand
AATTTCCTTTTTTACAATATATATTTGAAACATACACTGGCCAATTAAAACTTTAAAATAGCACATCGTCTATAAAAATCGTTGTGACTGTCTCAGAGTTTAGAGACTATCCTGATGGCGGGTATTAATACAATGGTTATTAGACAATCGTTATTTAAACTGTTTAAGGTCGACGTAAATTTAAGGTGGAAAATTAAATGGCGAAACATATTTATAATATACTATACACATGGCTCCAAAAGAATTTTTTTTTTTTTTTTTAACGTCTGACTATTGTGCACACTTGGGCTAATGCAGACGATGGGATGATGTATAGCGTATGAAAATGCCAAGCCCTAGCCGGGAATCGAACCCGGGTCCTCGGGGTGAAAGCCTAGTACGCTATCCACTAGACCACCGAGGCGGCTCCAAAAGAAAGCAGGGCCACTGGTGATAGGGTATATGGTTTGAGACAGGGGATAAAACGCGTACACCACATTGTCCTAGGCATAGACCCTGCAGGGGGGTGTAGACTAGCTGCACCTATTGAGAGGATTTAGACGTCCATCGCGGTACCCGAGTCTAAACAACACTACACATAGGACTTTAACACTTTACACTCACATTTACATTTAGTGAGGCGATATTGCCTCAATGTGCTTTTCGCCTTAAAACAAAAACAAACAAATATAGGCAGAGATATGGACATTAATTATTGCGTTTAGGAGGAAACAACTTGGAGAAACAATGTGACGCATTATAGTGCACTATGTTCTGAAGGTACGTTAACCAGGTGGGAACGTACCACGAAGAAACCATGAGTAGGTTTTGCAGGAAGAAACATGAAACTGCAGACCACATTATCTACGACTGTTAGGCTCTTGACCAGCAAGAGTGTGTTTTGGTTTCAAGGAAACTGAGGACTTCCAGCAGAATGAGCTAGTCTACTGAAATAGAATTGATTGTAGTGCCCAGGGGTTACCAAACCTCAATTTATTTCGTAAAATAACCAAAATTGTGTTATTTCCTTATCTAATGCACTTTCGAACCAATAAACGTCTCAACACAACAAAACCCAATGGAAAAATAATTTTAAAATTATTTAAACATTTATTTAAAAACGAATAAATTTAACGTAGTAAATGGAACCTAATTAGGCGTCAATACGTGAGGTGTAAGAATTTTTTATTTGATTACAGGGCGCAGAATTTTATTGGAATATAAACACGTGATTTTCGTCAGCACAAAGCTGCTGAAACGCAAACCATTCAAGACTTAATTGCATTAAAACCGATAGTTCAGTTCGTGGCTCGCTGACAGTACGCCAAATCACATATTTCAAAACTTACTGGACGGTATTGAATATCAAATTGTTAACACGTTTTGTGTAAATGTAGTTGATTTTGAAAACAGAAACGTCGATATCGTCCCATGACGATGGTTCTTGCGAACTGCTAACCAGGCGGTTTTGGTTATTTCGATTTAAAAATATTTATACCTCATAACGTGTCATGTTTTAGTTCGGAAGATTCAAAACTGATTCGCCATTTTCAAATCTCTTTTAATGTTTCGACAATTTTTACTGACAACTTGTATTGTTATCGTGGTACAAATAAAAAACATACAAAATAAATTAAGTTTATAAATATTATAAATTTTTAACAATAATTTTTCATAAATATAATACCCGTGGCAAGTACTTGTATCGCTGATTTGTTAAAAAAATATGTATAAATGTAACAATAAATTTCTCTGAAATTTTTTAGAAAAACCGATTTTGCAACAACATTCGTACATTAAAATCTGCACAGGTTAACGTTCTGTGTACTTGATGAATTACATTGAAAATATGAAAACGAACCCAAAACGACGTCTAAATGGTTTTACTATTTTGTAAAAAAAAACTGATTTATACAGATTTTAACAAAGATCGATATGGTGAAATTAAGTTTTCAAAAAAGTGTAAAAAACGATCTACGAACAAAGTTTGAATCAAATTTGTGTGAAATGGTGAAAACTGGAGAGCAAAGGCGCGAGCACAAACTCACGCACGCGCGCGCGCACACACACACACACACACACACACAAACACACCTTTATGGAAAAGTATATTTGTAGTGTACGTGTATTAATGAAGATCGGCTTTTTTCGAGTCCTTCAGCCGAGGTCTTATTATGTTGTCCGCTTCAATAGATCATTTTTTAGAAGGAATTCCCTAAAAATTACATCACCTGTTATTTTGAACTAACAGTTACGTATTATATTTTTTCAGAATCTTCCTTATTTTTTTTTTTATCAACACTTGAAGGGAAACATTATCGTTAATTGATTATATTGCGTTATACATTATTTTTAAATTTAGTCATAATGAGATTTGCTCTTTGTTTATACAAACCAAGAATAATGATAATGATAATGATAATGATAATGATAATAATAATGATAATGATAATGATAATGATAATGATAATGACAATGACAATGACAATGACAATGACAATGACAATGACAATGACAATGACAATGACAATGACAATGACAATGACAATGACAATGACAATGACAATGACAATGACAATGATAATGATAATGATAATGATAATGATAATGATAATGATAATGATAATGATAATGATAATGATAATGATAATGATAATGATAATGATAATGATTATCATAATG
Organism: Callitettix versicolor; assembly: GCA_022606455.1. Classification (NCBI taxonomy): domain Eukaryota; kingdom Metazoa; phylum Arthropoda; class Insecta; order Hemiptera; family Cercopidae; genus Callitettix; species Callitettix versicolor. The sequence continues at coordinate 5,146,798 of CM040189.1, read as the reverse complement.
ATAATGGTAATGGTAATGATAATGGTAATGGTAATGGTAATGGTAATGGTAATGATAATGATAATGATAATGATAATGATAGTGATAGTGATAGTGATAGTGATAATAATAACAATTCTTCATTTACCACACACACAAAAAAATAACATGCGTAATTTTCTAAGAATTTTAAGGCAATGGTCACACAAACCTTTTGCAAATTAGTATACTTTTTTCAAACTTACGCATTCTAATTATATTAATAAACATTCTTTTTTTAACACTAATTTGTATTTTTTTAATTTTACCTTTATACATAACTAAATTACACAAAAATTCACTAAAAATTAATATTATTACTGTTACTAATGATTAAATTCCTTTATTAAAATCGTATCTATACCGCTACGCCAGGCTGGATCGTATAATGTACCGAGCCAGGCAAACCCAAACACGTCCGATAAATATGCATTAAATTCTTCTCATGGAAGTTCTATTTAAAAAAACTGTTTTCTAAAAATTCGCAAAATTTGACAACTTGCTACGAAATGGAAGACATCTTCTTTCTCTTTCAAACTACTTAAAAGGGCCACCAAACGTTGTCCTCCACCCAAGCCTGTAATTTAAGTACAATAATTGTACCCTACATTTCAATGGAGTTGTACAATATATATTGTACATTGCAGTTTAGATAAGAGCATTAATCAAAATCCAGAGTACTGTAAATATTGTAGTAAATGGAACTATTAACTGGCAGAATATTATCTTCTTTACTTGTTTGCCATATAACTTCCACCAAAGTAAACAACTGACCTTGCAGTCCCCCGAGCCTGCGGATCCCTTTGCAAGAAACAATAGACTTTTTACAGTCCAGAACTCTGTTGAAAAATGTGTTTCTGATTCACATTCAACTCCTTAATGAACATTAAAACAGGTTTTCAAAAGTTATACTTTTATATTATGGACTACAAAATGCAAATTTTCATTCGTATTTTTTATTCTAAAGGTTATTTACCGATAACCTGACAATAATTACAGAATGAAAACTGGAGACAATAATTGGGGCTTATTTATAATTGAAAAGCTTTAATATTTTAAAACCACAACCACTAAGTCGAGGGAAGCCTAGCACTTGGCACTGCTGCCAGAGTTGTGGTTTCCTATAGAGGTAAGTCTCGTAGTGCTGAGTCGGTCGCGAGGTAATGCTCACATTGGTTGTGGGGCAAAGATAAATGTGCCCCAGAGAAAAGCTTAGATATTTCAGATGGCAGATCCAAAACCTCTCTTTATTTTCATTCAAGCCGGTTTCCCAGGCTGTTTATTCTATCTACTCCTTTACTTTATTTCAGTTTTATCTGCTCTCTCCCTCTCTCTTTCTTTATCTATCTATTTACCTATTTCTCCCCTACTTTTGAAGAAATTCATAAAGTTTAACAACAACATTATACAAAATTGCTTTTTAGATGCAAACATTTTTTCATTTTACAGTAAACGTAAAAGATGAACTCTGATCACTATAAACTTAACGTTTCTACGCTATAGTTAAAAAAATCTGTTTTATTCCATCGTAATCAATGTTTAAATCTGCAAAATGTTTTAAATTACATTGCCAATACAAAAATGGATTCTGACAAGTTACGTTTTCGTGATTATTGTTTATTTTATCGTAAAGTATGATCAAAAAACGTAATGGTTGCAATTATAACTAAATAAATCTTTATAATATGTTTGAATCAAATGTTAATGACAATATCTTTTGTAATGGTTGCAATCGTAACTAAATAAATCTTTATAATATGTTTGAATCAAACGTTAATAACAATATCTTTTGTAATGGTTGCAATCGTAACTAAATAAATCTTTATAATACGTTTGAATCAAACGTTAATAACAATATCTTTTGTAATGGTTGCAATCGTAACTAAATAAATCTTTATAGTATGTTTGAATCAAATGTTAATGACAATATCTTTTGTAATGGTTGCAATTGTAACTAAATAACTCTTTATAATATGTTTGAATCAAACGTTAATAACAATATATTTTGTAATGGTTGCACTTATAACTAAATAAATCTTTATAATATGTTTGAATCAAACGTTAATGACAATATCTTTTGTAATGGTTGCAATTGTAACTAAATAAATCTTTATAATATGTTTGAATCAAACGTTAATGACAATATCTTTTGTAATGGTTGCAATTATAATTAAATAAATCTTTATAATATGTTTAAATCAAATGTTAATGACAATATATTTTGTAATGGTTGCAATTGTAACTAAATAAATCTTTATAATATGTTTGAATCAAACGTTAATGACAATATCTTTTGTAATGGTTGCAATTGTAACTAAATAAATCTTTATAATATGTTTGAATCAAATGTTAATGACAATATTCTTTTCATATTCACAATATGACAATATAATGACAATATAAAAAAATTCATCTAATTTATAAACATTAAAAATAAATATTGACTAATTAGAATAAATATAATTACAAATATATAATGAATAGAAATTATATGTAAATAATTATTTAAATACAATTAAAATAACCGAAGTAAAGAACTAAAACTGAAAACACCGTATATTTGCACTAAGAGGATCACGTTAGCCATGCAAGAGGGATTAAAACACATGCTTAGTGAGGGAATTATCCCTTCTTCCTCATGCAATCTGGCATCTTGTTTTAAGCGTATTTTTTGTAATAAAACAACTCGGTAAGATGGAAATGTTTTTGTTTTTCGCAATTAATACTTATTTTAACCATAAACATAACATTAAAAAATTTATTTCAAAAATTGTACATTTTGAGGGAATCATCACTAGAAAATGAGCTGTTGAAGCAGCCATTAGGGTAAGACTCAAACCTCGACATGAATTTTATGTGTATATTGCGTTTTGAGGAATCATTATAAATTTAGCTTCCATCACATAATCAAAAGATCAGCACTCTGTGATTGTTATAATGTAAAAAGTAAATAACTATTAAATTTTATGTGGCATATTTATTATTTGAAAATATACAGCTTTTTGTAAACAAAATACTACATAAAAATAGCAACGACGGAGATAATATCAGTTCTAAGTAAAATAACTGTTTATTGGAAGAAAAAGTGTAAATATTTTGCATCAAACAAAAAACAAATAATTGTTTGTATCTGATGGCGACTTTTGTGTTATATTTAACATCGTTTTAAGGTCATTTTGTACCGGTTCAAATGTATATCTTTTAAATCAGGTTTATCTGAAACTAAAGTGCATAAGGTCCTTTAGTTTTATCTAAACTATTAATGGGTAACTCGTTGATTAACGTACGAGGTGTGTTCAGAAAGTAACGAGAATTTTAATTTTATGAGCAAAATATTTGTTTATTTTTCTACATTGATGTTGTTGCCTTCAAAATAGTCCCCATTGGAGATTATGCACTTGCGCCGGCGATTCTTCCAATCATCGAAACACTTCTCAAACTCGATCTTTGAGATAGCCTTTAGTTCTTTCAGCGATAAGCTTTTAATGTCATCTAAGGCTGTCCTTTAAGGTTCTCTTTATTTTTAGAAATAGGAAAAAGTCACATGGAGCCATGTCTGGCGAATATGGAGGCTGGGGCATCGTTACAGTACTGTTTTTGACCAAAAATTCACTAACAAGCAATGGAGTGTAAGCTGGTGCATTATCGTGGTGCAAAAGCAATAATTATTTTTCCACAGATCCGGGCGTTTTTTTCGGATTGTTTCACGCAAACGGCGTTGAACTTGTAGGTAGTACTCCTTATTGACCGCTTCACCTGGTGGCAGGAATTCATTATGCACTAAGCCACTAATATCGAAGAACACAGTGGGCATAACCTTCACGTTCGACCGCACTTGTCGAGCCTTTTTCGATCTTGGCGAGCCAGAATGCCTCCACTGGGATGATTGAGCCTTAGTTTCGACTTCATATTCGTAAATCCATGTTTAGTCACATGTTATAATACGTTTCAGTAATTCTGCATCGTCGTTGACTTCATTTAGTGACTCCTGAGCAACTTCCATTCGCCGCTGTTTTTGTTCAAAGTTCAACAATTTTGGAACGAATTTGGTGCCATTCGTTTCATACACAAAACACTGGAAACAATGTCATGACATGATCCAATCGATATGCCAACATCATCAGCGACCTCCCTAATCGTGATTTGGCGATTTTTATAACTATTTCTTTCACTTTTTCCACGTTTTCATCGGTTGTTGATGTGTTAGAGCGTCCGTCATCTTCAACGTCTTCACGGCCTTCTTGGAAACGCTTATACCACTCGTAAACTGTTGATTTACTCATAGAAAACTCACCACAGGCCTTTGTTAACATTTCACACACTTTGTTACACTTTATTCCATTTTTACGCAAAATTTGATACAAATTCTTTGATCCATTTCTTTTAACGAACGAAAATCGCCGAACTCTTAAAAACACGTCTAACCTTAGTGGCTGTCACAGACAAAGTCAACAATGAAAACAGCTGAAAATTTTATCATACTTCAAGGGCATGTATACCAACATAATAAAAAAATGTTTGACAAAGCCCACAAAATTTAAAAATTCTCGTTACTTTCTGAACACACCTCGTATATCACATTTATTCATCTTACAATCCAGTATATTAGAAAACTAGCAAAATCGAAATTTTAGAATGTTAACCTGTGAAATAATTTAAAAGTTCTAAATTATTCTTTGATTTGAAATACAAGACACCACAAAATACTTTTATTGCTTAATAGTTTTCCAAGTTCGTCATCTACATTATAGCCTACGAGTTTAAAATGTTCAAATTTTGTGACTTCCCCAATCTTTACATTCTATTTCCTATTATATTCTCTCCCTATGTATTGTTTAGTTTTTTTTTAATTGAAGCCCAGATTGGAGCGCACACAGTCAATTTAATTAAATCTTTTTTTTTTTCTGCGTTCTTCCCAGTATTTTTTTAATCTTATTTATCTCTGAAGTCTGAGTTCTTCCGAATATACTACGTTTCGTGGACGTTTTTCCCTAAACTGTAATTGGGTTTCCTGACTTTTTAAGATCGCTTTTTCCCTTCTTCCTGCCAATTGCTCCTTGGTTATTCCCAGTTCCTTCAAGTCCTGCTCCACCTCCTTCAACCAGTTGTTCTTAACATTACACTTCAGTTGGTAGCCCAATAATCTCCTCGTAAGTCTACTCTGTGGTAATCGAGTCAGGTGTCCAAAGAAGGCCACCTGTACTGTTTAGTTAGTATACATAATAATAATAATAATTGCAAACGTCTTTCAAATGTTTCTAACATTAGAGAAAACTAGAACATATTTTTTTATTAATGTTTTTTATGACTGTTTAAGGAATGCTCGTTTACTACGGGTGTGTGTCAATCACAAAATTACTACTCTCACTTATAATTACCAACGGAGCCGCCACGGTGGCCTAGTTGATTGCGTACTGGGCTTTCACCCTAAGAACCCGGATTCGATTCCCGGCCAGGGCTTGGCATTTTCATACGCTATAAATCATCCCATCGTCTGCATTAGCCCAAGTGTGCACAATAGTCGGACGTTAAACACAAAAAAAAATTATCAACTGTTAATTCGTTCAGCATAAGTGTATGAAGTAAATAAATCATCACACACTTGGCGTAATTACAAACTTTGTAATAAGCGATTTTTTTAAATTTTAAGTTAAATAATCTACTGTTAACTAGTAGATAAATTTTAATTCAAAGCAAAAAACATTGCACTTCACCGCGCAGACAGATTGGAGTGAGAGAGTAAATATTTGAATAAAGAAAGAATAGACTAATAATCTCTTTCCCTCATCCTTTTAACCAGCGATATAAACCTTCAAAACGCAATGTTTCGCGTTGCCGTGCAGTAAGGCGCAAGGATAGGCAATCGACATACAGCTCGACAGTGTATTTGTATCTCATATTGCCTAACCTTGCGCCTGACTCTAGTGCTTACGGTTCAGCCACTGCCAACTTGATGCAGTTTCAAATTACAAAAATCTCACCACATTTTTCATTGTCGCAATTTATACATTGTTGGATTTCAAATTAATCTAAATGTGCCATCAATTACACTGTTGCATATTGTAATTTTGTTTATAAACAATTACACAAACTGGTGAAAAGCAGTATTCAAACTATTTTAAATTAAAAAATTCCGAATTATCTTTACAACAATTTTTTCAAATAAAAATATAATATAAATTAATTATAAATATAAACAATTTTTAACGACAAAAATACTGTGCGGTAGTTGTTTTTCATTATTGTATAGACTAATGTACGTGTTTATTTAAAAAAAAAAAATACAGTCGGGCAGTTTATTCTTAGTATTTTCGGTTCTGAAACTTGTTAAAACCATGAAAATTCAACTGAAATAAAACATTTAGAAATACATTAAGACAGTTTTGAAAAATATGCATTTGGAAATTCTTAAGCCAATGGTAGAGTTTTTGATTAGGATTATGACCTATTCTTCCCGTCCGTGGTCTATCAACTCACCTCATAAAGGCTACCGCGGTTTCGAAACTCTATAGTTTCATCTTCAGGCCATACAAAATGTTAAATCCCTCTGTCGAGGTCGTCACAAAACATTAAAACATACATCACAAACACTGAGCACAATTACACGTTTAAAATATTCATCATGAAATTCGGCTTGGCCAAGCTACACACGCTACTCGTACGTCGTTACATTCCGGACTGCGGAGTCTCCATCATTAGTAGCGCGCCCATCGTTGTTATCAGTACGGTGCGTCTGTTGGTTTTTATTACTCAAATCACTTATCCTTAGAGCCATGTCATATATTAAATTTGATTTAAATGAAAGTTTTTCATTGAGGATGATCTGAGGGTCTGATTTTTTGCTCTTGTAAATCTCAAACTCTTCAATCGCATCCATATAACTACTTTTATGACACAAGTGTAATATTTCCATGTTGGTATGGATGTCTTCAAATTTATGGTTTTTGTCCATAAGATGTTCTGCGAAAGCCGAGTTTGTCGATAATTCACTTCTGGGTATGTGCTCTTTAAATCTTCTTAAAAGAGCGAGATGCCTGACCGATATAGAAGCTTAGGCAATTACTACATTTCATTTTGTATATGCCAGTTTTTTCAAAGTTATCTCCACTTGTATTTGCAACTGTTTTCTTTAATAATGTTGATAACTTATTAGTTGTACGAGTCACGTGTGTAGCTTGGCCAAGCCGAATTTCATGATGAATATTTTAAATGTGTAATTGTGCTCAGTGTTTGCGATGTATGTTTTAATGTTTTGTTTGACTTTGTGACGACCTCGACAGAGAGATTTAACATTTTGTATAACGGCCTGAAGATGAAACAATAGTTTCGAAACCGCGGTAGCCTTTATGAGGTGAGTGGATAATGCACTTCTGGGTATGTGCTGTTTAAATCTTTTCTTAAAACAGGGAGATGTCTGACCGATATAGAAGCTTAGGCAATCACTGCATTTCATTTTGTATATGCCAGTTTTTTCAAAGTTATCTCCACTTGTATTTGCAACTGGCTTCTTTAATAATTTTGATAAGGTGTGGCTTAAAGTTGAACCATATTCCGTGGAGATATGTTTTTTATCAGGAAAGATTTTTTTATTTTTGTTTTTGTACTTGGCAATAAGCCTATCAACAATTGAGCTTTTATATCCGTTAGAAAAACAGCTAGACAGTAGAGTTTGTGTGAGTAGTTAAGAAAAAAAGTTTTTGAAGTTACCGTGTGTGTGTTTAGTTGTGTGTTTATACAGATTCAATCGAAAGCACTAAGCCGTTTTCACAAGAGATTTAGTTAATTATTAGCAGCTGATTTATAATATTTTCTTTAGTTTTGGCACAATTTATTTAATAAACTACAGTAGAGCCGTGTTAAAAGAAAATGTTTAATTTATGAATAAAGCCGGAGTTGCAAGAAGGCTTCTCGTTCAGCGGACAAGTGCATAATTAAAAGTCGGTGCGACTCCATTGTGCGCCTCGCCCTTATTTCTGTGGCAGCTTTCTTTGTGCGCGCCAGTTTAATCAAGTAAAATTAAATAAACGTGTACACTGCGGAGAGATACAATGTTCGGAAACGTTTAGTGAGGAGAAAGTAATGCGCCCGTACAAAGTAAAATCGGTTGACGTTCATCTCGAGGATTTAGTCAAGATTGGTATAATTAAGTTACTCTCCCAAGGTTTTAGCCGTTCGTCAACATTTGAAAAATTAATTTTTACGATTTTTGCTAAAAAATACTTTCTTCTCTTTATTTGTTTCACCCAACTTTGGGGTACACTAAATCAATCACTTTTTAATGTTCTGTGCCTTCCTCGTAGCCCAGTATTGCTTCGTTCGTTGTGATCTTGCTTTTTTTTTCGTCAGAGATTTGGACAATTATACAATGTCAATTATACAATTATATAATTATACAATTATATAATTATACAATTATACAAAGATTGGACATTACACAATGTCAAGATTGTATAATTAAGTTACTCTCCCAAGGTTTTAGTCGTTCGTCAACATTTGAAAATTTCGCTTTTACGATTTTTGCTAAAAAATACTTTATTCTCTTTATTTGTTTCACCCAACTTTGGGGTACACTAAATCAATCACTATTTAATGTTCTGTGCCTTCCTTGTAGCCCAGTATTGCTTCATTCGTTGTGGTCTTGCTTTTCTTTCTTCGTCAGAGATTTGGATCGTTCGCTTGGATTTGACTTTGCTTCGGAACCGTTGCTTCTTGTCCTTGGTTATTGTTTTGGCTGTTCTGTCCATGAGCATAGTGTCAGTGATTTGTAGTTCTGTTATGTCTTTCTCTGTTTCTCTAAACCAAAGTGGTTTGGCTCTTCTATTGCGAAAGTAGTCAAATATTTTTTTGGTTAGTATATTTGTGTCCATTCGGAGGATGTGCCCATAAAAAAAAATACTTTATTTGAAACATATTTTAAAATTTTAGCAAATCAGTATTGGCTAAATGAAAATGAACTATTTTCTTTCCGCTTTTATTTTTTATAACCAGAATTTGTTGTTTGACGACATTTAAAAATATTTTTAGTTCATCAAACCGAGTAGAGCATCAGTATCTTTTAAAATAAAGATATTATTTATAAAAACGATGTAAAGACTTGTATAAAAGCTAACTAACGTACATTTTGATGATGTGGCAGTTTAAAAGTGCACAAGGAATACAAGTAGGAAACAACATTACAATAGACTAGCTGCACCTATTGAGAGGATTTAGACGTACACGCGGTATCTGAGTCTAACACACACACACTTACAACTTTAACAACGTAGATTTTGATAATGTCGCAGTTTAAAAGTGCACAAGGAATAAAAGTAGGAAACACACGTAGAGGGATGCAGACTAGCTGCACCTATTGAGAGGATTTAGACGTCCCTCGTGGTACCCGAGTCTAACACACACTTATACTTACAACTTTAACAACGTACATTTTGATAATCTCGCTGTTTAAAAGTGCACAAGGAATACAAGTAGGAAACACCCGCAGGGGGTGCAGACTAGCTGCACCTATTGAGAGGATTTAGACGTCCCTCGCGGTACCCGAGTCTAACACACACTTATACTTACAACTTTAACAACGTACATTTTGATAATCTTGCTGTTTAAAAGTGCACAAGGAATACAAGTAGGAAACACCCGCAGGGGGTGCAGACTAGCTGCACCTATTGAGAGGATTTAGACGTCCCTCGCGGTACCCGAGTCTAACACACACTTATACTTACAACTCTAACAACACATTTTGATAATGCCGCAGTTTAAAAGTGCACAAGGAATACAAGTAGGAAACACCCGCAGTGGGTGCAGACTAGTTGCACTTATTGAGAGGATTTAGACGTCCTTCGCGGTACCCGAGTCTAATACACACTTACACTTACAACTTTAACAACGTACATTTTGATAATGTCGCAGTTTAAAAGTGCACAAGGAATATAAGTAGGAAACACCCGTAGTGGGATGCAGACTAGTTGTACCTATTGAGAGGATTTAGACGTCCTTCGCGGTACCCGAGTCTAACACACACTTCCACTTACAACTTTAACAACGTACATTTTGATAATGTCGCAGTTTAAAAGTGCACAAGGAATACAAGTAGGAAATACCCGCAGGGGGTGCAGACTAGTTGCACCTATTGAGTGGATTTAGACGTCCCTTGCGGTACCCGAGTCTAACACACACACTTACAACTTTAACACTTTACACTCACACTTACATTTAGGGAGGCGATAATAGCCTCAATGTGCTTTTCGCCTTTAAATAAAAAAAAGTACAAGTAGGAACGTTTACACAGTAGAAGACAAAGGGCTTTAAGCTTCCAAGATCTTGAGGACTTCTAGCGGAATGAACAAGTCAGTGGACTGCTAAAACTCATTGAGGACACCAGTCTACTGAAGTAGAACCTAAGACGCTTAGGTGCACAATAGGGCCTTTGATCGCTACACCAAGGACCACCAAACCTCATTACCTCTAAACAGTCCAATCAACCAATCGATTAATTTCAGAGACAATTACAAGTTATTGAAACACTATGTAATACTTTCAATGTATCACAATAAACCAAATATTTTGAAAGTAGTAAAAAAAAGGAATTAAAAGAACCTTATGTTACAAGTAATTTTAAATCCAAATTTGAAATTTTATTTTACCAAAATATGAGCGAGATCCTTTACTCTGATTTCAAGATTTTTTTAATTTGCTTCATTTTATATTTTCCTATCTTTTTAATCTATAGATACTATTGTTTCCGTACCAAAATTTTAGATACAATACCGTTCCAATAAAGCTACATTTGAGTGCAAGTTAGAAAAAAAAGTGTTTTTCTCTTCCTAAAATAGCTCGATATATACAAAAATTTATTTATAAAAAAATATATCTGGTTTGGTTTTCAAATTATGATATTCATATAATCTATTGAAAAGTTATTTTCTCGACCAAAAAACGTTAAAACTACTATAGTCAACAATAATCAGTTTCACCTTGAATTTTAACGACTTTCCATTACGAAACAAGCTAATTGGAGAGGCCATCATGGTAAGATCCCGACGAGGGTCTATGAAATGAACACCGATCCTGTTCTCAAGGTTATTTCTTAAGGAATGCTTAAAATGTATATAACACGCTCGCGTTCGAAATTTTTGTTAAATTTGATTTATATTTGGCGTAATGGCTTTAATAATAAATTTTTTAATAATGGCTTTAACAAGTTTTAAACATCTCATTTACTCTCACACCAATTTTACCATCAGCGTTAAACAAGATTTGAATTACTATTTTGAATTTTCAAAATCAAGAAATTAAGAAATTTAATTTGACAAAAATGGATTCATTTTCGAATTTACAACTCAATTTGGTAGTTAAATATGTTCATATATGCATATGCTATTATTATTTACGATGGGTGAAACCATAGTTTCAAAAAGAGGGTAAAATATTTAACTTGAAATTTCGCTTCTATCACGTCAGCGAAACAGTTGCGGATTGCAATTATTTTGTCCTTCACGTTATTATCTCTTTCCGTACTGCACGTAGAAAATAATATTTTTCAAATTTCATTACCTATTTAATTTGAAAAACAGAAATAAGTCACACAATCTACAAATTGGAAAAAATCCTTTTTTAATAAAAAAAATTAATGATAAACAGCATGATATTTTTAAAATGATAAAATTATAAATGATAATTTACTACATATGGGATTTCTTATAAAAATTGTTCATTTTAATATTCCTATTTCAACTTAAAATATCCCCGTCCTCTTCAATACAAGAAAGAACTCTACGCTGCAGAGTTGAGAAACACTTTTTAATACCGACGACAAATTACCGTAGTGCGGACAGGGATAATTCCCTTAGCAATGTGTGTATTTAATTGCTCTTGTTTTATACGGTTGGCTAACCTGATGCTCTTACTTCCATACTCTGTCACAATAATTGTCCATTATGATATTTGTTTAAATGATATTAAATTTGTAATATTCTTTTTAGTACTTCGAATGTTTAAGGGAATGTTCTATCTGAATTTTTAGTGGATATACCATGTATAATATATATTATTATTATTTGCGTATAGACCCTGTTGGATCACGCAAAGCACTCCGACTCATGTCTTGTTCCTTCTAATCCTCCACACCTCCCTCATCCTGTCCCCATGGATCCTCTTCCGCTCCTCCGTCCATTTTACCCCTGCGTAATATATATATATATATATATATATATATATATATTAGACCTTATGTCTGTAAGTAATGTTTGAACGTGAGTGTACATTCATCTATAATTGTTCTATGAAGCCTAAACGGAAAATTATAAAATTTGAAAGATTTATTGGTTTAGATAAATCATAAATATTTTTATAAAGGTTTACAAAAAAACCAGCGAAATGGTGGTATATATTTTGAAATTATCTCTCTCTCTCTCTCTCTCTCTCTCTCTCTCACACACACACACACACTCACCCCTCTCTCATTAAATACCTAAACAATTCATACGGATTAATTTATCACTGAAAATATCTCCCGGTTTTAGAGCTTTAATGCTATACACAAAAATTTCGGAATATTTTCCTAATTTTACAAAATAAGTTCATTAAATTTTTTCTAACATTTTAGACAAATATGAAAATACGTAATTTGTATTAGTGTGGAAAATTTGAAACAAAGTAAATTTATATAAAACAAAAAAAATCTTTAATAGCCGTTGGGCTTGATTTTATTTTCGGTTTACCCTCTATTTGTTTTAGTTTCTCACTTCAAAGGTTGGTACACTTGATATACAAAACATAATTACTAAAACTGAAATTAAGAACATTGTGGACGAGTGCTTTTACAGACCAATAATTTAGTAAAACTAACTGATATTACAAAAGAAGACGTTCAAGTAACTTGTGCGAAATTCTCTATTTGTTTTAATTTCTCACTTCAAAGGTTGGTACGCTTGATATGCAAAACATAATTAGTAAAATTGAAATTGAGAACATTGTGGACGGGTGTTTTTACAAAACAATAATTTAGTAAAACTAACTGATATTACAAAAGAAGACGGGCAAGTAACTTGTGCGAAATTCTCTATTTGTTTTAATTTCTCACTTCAAAGGTTGGTACGCTTGATATACAAAACATAATTACTAAAATTGAAATTGAGAACATTGTGGACGGGTGTTTTTACAGACTAATAATTTAGTAAAACTAACTTATATTACAAAAGAAGACGTTTAAGTAACTTGTGCGAAATTCTCTATTTGTTTTAACTTCTCACTTCAAAGGTTGGTACGCTTGATATACAAAACATAATTACTAAAATTGAAATTGAGAACATTGTATTTAGTAAAACTAAGTGATATTACAAAAGAAGACGTTCAAGTAACTTGTGCGAAATTCTCTATTTGTTTTAATTTCTCACTTCAAAGGTTGGTACACTTGATATACAAAACATAATTAGTAAAATTGAAATTGAGAACATTGTGGACGAGTGTTTTTACAGACCAATAATTTAGTAAAACTAACTGATATTACAAAAAAGACGTTCAAGTAACTTTTGCGAAATTCTCTATTTGTTTTAATTTCTCACTTCAAAGGTTGGTACGCTTGATATACAAAACATAATTACTAAAATTGAAATTGAGAACATTGTGGACGAGTGTTTTTACAGACCAATAATTTAGTAAAACTAAGTGATATTGCAAAAGAAGACGTTCAAGTAACTTGTGCGAAATTCTCTATTTGTTTTAATTTCTCACTTCAAAGGTTGGTACACTTGATATACAAAACATAATTACTAAAACTGAAATTGAGAACATTGTGGACGGGTGTTTATACAGACCAATAATTTAGTAAAACTAAGTGATATTGCAAAAGAAGACGTTCAAGTAACTTGTGCGAAATTCTCTATTTGTTTTAATTTCTCACTTCAAAGGTTGGTACGCTTGATATACAAAACATAATTAGTAAAATTGAAATTGAGAACATTGTGGACTGGTGTTTTTACAGACCAATATTTTAGTAAAACTAACTTATATTACAAAAGAAAACGTTCAAGTAACTTGTGCGAAATTCTCTATTTGTTTTAATTTCTCACTTCAAAGGTTGGTACACTTGATATACAAAACATAATTACTAAAACTGAAATTGCGAACATTGTTGACGTGTGTTTTTACAGACCAATAATTAGTAAAACTAACTGATATTACAAAAGAACACGTTCAAGTAACTTGTGCGAAATTCAAGAAAGGAATAAAGAACTAGAAATAAAGAAGGGTTTACTGGAAACCACTGAACAAAAACAATATAAACCTTTTCATTGTCGAAGCAATTTTCCCCTTTGTCTCGACAAGACGTAGACGTACTGAGCAGCTTACTCTCAATTGTCGATGTAATCATGTGTTACCATAGTGGATTGGCGCATGCGCGTTTTGCAAGAGTACGTATACTGTCATTGTATTTTGCAAATGGATTAATAATATACATTAAATTAAATTTAATTTTCTCTTTATACTTATTATAATTTATATTATACTTATTATTATATAAACATTATATTAATACGTATTATAAAATTCATCAGTAAATGGCTGAAAGTACAAAATAATAGCTTTTGTCATGTTTAAAAACACTCCCCTCCAAATATGATGTTTTTGAGGTCAACTCAAAATTTTGGTAATTATTGAGGACAATGTATCTTTAATTAGTTTGTTATGACGAGAAAAATGGACAGTTGAAATTCTTTTTATATTCTTCTTTTCTGCTAGGATTATTATCACTATGTTCAGTGTAATGATCTGTCTTCCCTAGCTTCTTCAATTCTACTTTCGTTGACGCGTTTCGGAGAACCTCCATCTTCAAAAACTATATCTATACTGGTCACCAATATTATGGCCCGTCCTATTTATATTTTTTTATCCCCACCTCGTGCCCCTCTTCTATTTACATGCCTGTGTTCAACACGTGTTCCATGTATAAGTGTTTAATGTACACGTGTTGAACACAGGTACGTAAATAGAAGAGGGGTACGAGGTGGAGCTAGAAAGTTATAAATAGGACGAGCCATAATATTGGTGACCAATATAGAAATAGTTTTTGAAGAAGGAGGTTCTCCGAAAAGCGTCAACGAAAGAATTGACGAAGCTAGGGAAGGCAGATTATTATACTTAACATAGTGATTATTTAGTTACTTAAAAATAATTTTGAATAAATTTTTCCAAAATGTAAATTTTGTAGCCACTGTGTAAAAAAGGTGTTGAACTTCTCTTTAAAAAAAATAGCGATGAACAAAATCAATTTAAAAATCGGACTATTTTTTTAAAAACCCACAAAATCAGGTTTTGTCTCTTCATACGTTTTCAAATTTGTATACAACTTTTGAAATTGAACCTTACAGGTTCGGGTGTATATAAAAATTAATAAGTCTTAATGTCCCTCGATACTGATTGGTCCAATCAGAAGCGAGCACGTCAGGTTTAATGTACACGTGATGTAGAGAGGAAAGGTATGAGGTGGAGATAGAAAATTATAAATAAAACTAGCCATGATATTGGTGACCAGTATGGATATAGTTTTTGAAGATTGAGGTTCTCCGAAACGCGTCAACGAAAGTAGAATTGACGAAGCTAGGGAAGGCAGATTATTATACTGAACATAGTATGTATACAGTGTATTGTATTCATATACAATTTATTTAGTGTGGTCGATATTTTCGTATATATAAAGTTTTAATTAAAAAATATGAAATCACACGTACCAAAAGTTAATACCGACCAAAACGGAGCAATAATTTTGTAATTTTTAATCCCTAATGATGAAATCGGTAGAGAAAAAGTACCAAATTGGATTGTATAATCTATATAGAAGCTAATTTAACCTTACGCTATCCTTAAAACTTTAATTTCTGTATGACGTGACATTTATATAAAAGTAAAATATCGCTTACTCATCACGATATCTCTAAATTATCGAACACAGCTTGTAATACCACATTCCTAAGAAAACTAAGAAACTTTGATATTCAACATGGGGAAATGCGAAAATGACATTTTAGTTCAATTACAATAATTACTGTTGTACGAGGTGTGTTCAGAAAGTAACGAGAATTTTTAAATTTCGCGGGCTTGGAGAGTTTGATTGCCAAACATTTTTTTTATTATGTTGGTATACATGCCCTTGAAGTATGATGAGACTTTCAGCTGTTTTCATTGTTGACTTTGTCTGTGACAGCCACTAAGGTTAGACGTGTTTTTATGAGCTCGCCGATTTTCGTTTGTTAAAAGAAATGGATCAAAGAATTTGTATCAAATTTTGTGTAACAAAGTGTGTGAAATGTTAACAAATGCCTATGGTGAGTCGGCTATGAATAAAGCAAGAGTTTACGAGTGGTATAAGCGTTTCCAAGAAGGCCGTGAAGACGTTGAAGATGAACGCCCTGGACGCCCCAACATCAACAACTGATGAAAACGTGGAAAAAGTGAAAAAAAAATGGCTATGAACAATCGCCGAATCACAATTAGAGAGGTCGCTGATGATGTTGGCATCTCGATTGGATCATATCATGACATTGTTTCCAATGTTTTGTGTATGAAACGCGTGGCAGCAAAATTCGTTACAAAATTGTTGAATTTTGAACAAAAACAGCGGCGAATGGAAGTTGCTCAGGAGTCACTAAATGAAGTCAACGACGACGCAGAATTACTGAAACGTATTATAACTGGTGACGAAACATAGGTTTACGGATATGACGTCGAAACTAAGGCTCAATCATCCCAGTGGAGGCATTCTGGCTCACCAAGACCGAAAAAGGCTCCACAAGTGCGGTCGAACATTTTGTTAAGCATAACGCTCACTGGGTCTTTCGATATTAATGACATAGTGCATCATGAATTCCTGCCACCAGGTGAGACGGTCAATAAGGAGTACTATCTACAAGTTTAACGCCGTTTGCGTGAAGCAATCCGAAAAAAATCCGGATCTGTGGAAAACACAATCATGGCTTTTGCACCACGATAATGCGCCAGCTCACACTTCATCGCTTGTTCGTGCATTTTTGGCCAAAAACAGTACTGTAACGATGCCCGAGCCTCCATATTCGCCAGACATGGCTCCATGTGGCTTTTTCTTATTTCCAAAAATAAAGAGAACCTTAAAGGGCCGTCGTTTTACAGCCGTAGATGGCATTAAAATCGCATCGCTGAAAGAACAAAAGGCTATCTCAAAGATCGAGTTTGAGAAGTGTTTCGAGGATTGGAAGAAGTGCTGGCACAAGTGCATAATCTCCAATGGGGACTATTCTGAAGTCGACAACATCAATATAGAAAAATAAATAAATATTTTATTCAAAAAATTAAAATTTTCGTTACTTTCTGAACACACCTCGTATACAGTACTGTTGTACAAATATACTGTACTTAACACATCATAAAAATAACTGGTAATCTGTTATTACTGAAAAAAGATCACGTTATGAGTCAAGAATGTTCACGTACTAAACAAATAAATATTATATTCACTTTTTTTATAACTCAAATATTTTTTTATCACGTGACACACGAATGGCACGGTAAATGTTTGCGTTAATGAATGTAAAATGTTGTGTAAATATTTGTGTAAGGCGCTCATAGTAGGTGTTTCGTTGTGTTTTTTTAAATGCTGAACTGAAGAGATGCTGTTACGAAATCTGAATCAATTGAAAATCTAAGAGAAAAAAATCCCAGACTACCATTTAACTTAAAATTAAAAAAACATTTAAATGCCCTACCACAGCACAAGTACACAGACCGTAAGTAATACATTTAAAAAAAGTAAAGTAGCAAGAACAAAAGGATTTTACGAAAATATCGAATAAAACATTCCTTCCGAGAATATAACCTCTTTACTTCAGAACGAAAAAAGAATACCACAAGGCTTACCTCAATGCACACTGAGTTGGTTTACTTTAATGGGCTTTAGTTTGCGGTTATGCGGGGAAGTTTGTTTAGGTTATGTTTCTATTATTAGTTCTACCAAGTATTTTTATATTTCACTTCTCTCTAGTGTTCTTTAATACGGTTTGTTTTATTTAAAGAGATAACCAATTTCCCTGAAAACTTTATGAAGTCACTATGTTCAGTATAATGATCTTCCTTCTCTAGCTTCGTCAATTCTACTTTCGTTGACGCGTTTCGGAGAACCTCCATCTTCAAAAACTATTTTTATACTAGTCACCAATATTATGGCTCGTCAATTTATAATTTTGTAGGTCCACCTCGTACCCCTCCTCTATTTACCTGCCTGTGTTCATCACGTGTACATGGAACACGTGTTGAACACATGAACGTAAATAGAGGAGGGGTACGAGGTGGACCTACAAAGTTATAAATAGGACGAGCCATAATATTGGTGATCAGTATAGAAATAGTTTTTAAAGATGGAGGTTCTACATAACAGATAATGTAGGCATACTTATTATTAGGCCAGGGCATACTTATTATTATTATCACTATAATAATCTCTACTTGCAGTGTTATTTTTCAACTTTTTTAAATTCTAATAAATTTTATAATTATAAAAAATAAAAAATTAGAACACAATATTAAGCATGTAAACTGGTTTTCAAAATACTTTTTATATTCTTCTTCTTTTCTGCTAGGATTATTGTCACTATGTTCAGTATAATGAGCCTTCCCTAGCTTCGTCAATTCTACTTTCGTTGACGCGTTTCGGAGAACCTCCATCTTCAAAAACTATATCTGTACTCCGTTTCTTGAAGATGGAGGTTCTCCGAAACGCGTCATCGAAAGTAGAATTGACAAAGCTAGGGAAGGCAGGTCATCATACTGAACATAGTGACAATAATCCTAGCAGAAAAAGAACTTTATGAAGCCTTAAAATTGCATCTTTAAATGAGCCTAAAATTACGTCTCTTAATTGAATTGCAATTTCATTAAATGCTTTTGCTAAAGCACGTTATTGCTATTTCAAATATAACAATAAACATAACCTAAGATTTGACTGAGAAAAATATTTTTTGTTCAAAACTATCTGTTTGGTGTTCAAAAATTATTAGTGTACAAATTACGAAAAACACGTTTCAACCAGCTTGTTTCCTAACGCCGTACTCTCTGTTTAATTAAGTTCTACTTAGTCTAGGATTTAGTCAATCCATGATTGTAAAATCAAATAATTTAGTTTTACAATTTTCACAAGTATAACAATCTTAGCACGCAGCTGTTCCACAGAAGTGACGAAAACAAAACTGCAACAATCATTATCTTTTGTTAAAAGTTTTTAAAAATCTAATTTTACCGTTATTACCAGTAAAATAAATTTTTCACCAGTCGGAGAACAAGGCGTGGGTGCAGATTAGATTAATTTGAAGTTATTGAAGAAGATACTTGTTTTATTTTTAAGGCGAAAAGCACATTGAGACTATTTTTGTCTCCCTAAATGTAAGTGCGAGTGTAGTTAAAGTCGTGTTAAATGAGTGCGTGAGAGTTAAAAGTCGTAAGTGTAGTGTTGTAAGACTCGCGTGCCGCGAGGGACGTCTAAATCCTCTCAATAGGTGCAGCTAGTCTGCACCCCCTGCAGGGAAGATACTTGTGAGTATTGATAAGCACCCACGCTTTATTCTCCGAGTGATGAAAAATTTACTTTTTACTGTGTAATGCATTTTATACTTGAATTGAAAAAGCGTGTTTTTTTAATCTTTTTTTATTTTATTGTTTACTTTTTGGATCACGCAAAGCACTCCGACTCATGTCTTCTTCCTTCTAATCCTCCACACCCCCTCATCCTGTCCCCATGGATCCTCTTCCGCTACTCCGTCCATTTTACCCCTACTCTCTTTGGGATTTCATTCTCTGGGACCTTCCAACCGAGCATCTTTCTCCTGTATGCGTGCCTGTCTTCAACGTCTGTTGAGTCATCTTCTAATTTAAATATACATTAATGAATAATTAAATTTATGATAACAAATGCTGACAATTTTGAACAATTTTTCGTAATTGTTTTAAAAAAAAATCGAGAAAAATCTGCATTCAGCATTTTTTCACAAATAAAAATAACAGTAGAATGTTTAAAAAATTAAAAGTTTTATGAAAACGTTTAGGACAGAGCTGGGCTTGAACTAACTTCTTCCGATAACTTTCAATGTGAATAGTATTAGAAGAAACTAACGCCATCTATTGAGCAACGCTAAAACTATTTTTCCATATGCAATTTTAATTAACTAATTAAAGCACAATGTAGCAAAATTTGATGTGCCTAATTGTTGAATATTGTATTGAAATCGGAAGCTAGCAAGTGGGTTTTTCAAGTCGATTGGTTGACGGGAAGTGGGTTAAAAGTCGATTACAAAATTTGAACCATGAAACATACAGAGGAAGCGAGTAAAAAACAAAAATTATAATTTTAAAACTTCAAATTAAATCTTAAAGAGAGAAGGAATCCATCACCGACTTTTAATATTGTCTATTTAGAACATTATTTTGTACAAAACTGTTTCGAAACAATTGTAAACGCACAAAAACACGCAATACTGAACAGTCAGCTGGTTTTATTGTTAAAACAGACTATTAGCATACTGACCGATCAGCTGTTGACACGTTTTATTACTAGTAAATCGGCAATTGATTGAAAGATATTGCTATAATATTTTATAACAGAATATGTTTACTGCATTAAACATTTTAGTTTGTTTCGGACAACATGGCAATTAACAAATAGTTACAATTTTAGATAATATAAAAATTTAATTACTTAAAAATTATAAATCTCAGTAATAATTGCTATAACTTTTTTCATTATGTTTTATCCGCATTCGTCCAAACACAACACGATAATCTGTCAACTTTATGTATATTAAAATGTTGTTAAAAAACTGTTATTTTTTTCATAAAAAACTATGAATTCGAGCTATCGTTTCCGACTGTAAAATATTTCGGATACATTTCGCGAATTGTATCGATTTATACATATTTTGTAATGAAACGCTAAAAATAAATTTAATTTAAAATGAAATTTAAGCGAAATCTCATTATATGATTTTGATGAAACTATCACAGTTGGTTGCATAGCTCCTTAAAAAAATTTTTTTAGTATAGCAACTGATAGTTTATGTTTGGATATTTTTACGTGTCAAATGTATATTGGTACAAAATTTATTACAAATTTTGATAATTATTTTGTTTTTCATTATTTTGACATTGAGCACTAAAGTGACAAACTACTGAAGCTTATGAAACGAAAACAAAGTACAGCTTTATTACTCACTAATGCTTTCGACCATTACAGTTATTGTTACCGACAAGTGTTATTCTCGTACTTTAGTAAATAATAACTCAGTTTTTTTATTGACATTCAGAAGTCTTGACTCTGGCATTTGTTCCATGTTTTATTATGCTATTTAGGCTTAGGCAGTCATGTTTATGTTTTGCATCAAGTTTGATGTTTTACGTTTGGCACTTTAGAACGAGAGTGACTCATATTTTCGAAACTTGATGTTTTACGTTTGGCACTTTAGAACGAGATGACTCATATTTTAGAAACTTGATGTTTTACGTTTGGCACTTTAGAACGAGAGTGACTCATATTTTCGAAACTTGATGTTTTACGTTTGGCACTTTAGAACGAGATGACTCATATTTTCGAAACTTGATGTTTTACGTTTGGCACTTTAGAACGAGATGACTCATATTTTCGAAACTTGATGTTTTACGTTTGGCACTTTAGAACGAGATGACTCATATTTTCGAAACTTGATGTTTTACGTTTGGCACTTTAGAACGAGATGACTCATATTTTCGAAACTTGATGTTTTACGTTTGGCACTTTAGAACGAGAGTGACTCATATTTTCGAAACTTGATGTTTTACGTTTGGCACTTTAGAACGAGAGTGACTCGTATTTTCGAAACTTGATGTTTTACGTTTGGCACAATTGGTGTAAATGTTCCCCACAGGGGGGTGCAGACTAGCTGCACCTATTGAGAGGATTTAGACGTCCCTCGCGGTACCCGAGTGTAACACACACTTACGCTTACGTCTTTAACACTTTACACTCACTTAAGCGGGAGGCGATAATAGCCTCAATGTGCTTTTCGCCTTAAATTTAAAAAAATTAAAGTGATGAGAATATCCGCGTGAGAATATTCTCAGGATATTTGCTGTGAAGTTATAAGTGAAGTTATATTATCC
Organism: Callitettix versicolor; assembly: GCA_022606455.1. NCBI lineage: Eukaryota > Metazoa > Arthropoda > Insecta > Hemiptera > Cercopidae > Callitettix > Callitettix versicolor. Next base: position 5,124,637 of record CM040189.1, on the reverse strand, counting down.
TCATGAACTCGTTTTCAATTAATGACAGTTCCACTACAACTGAAGCTTGTTGACATTGTTGAAACTTGTGTAATTTTAAACGATTCTCTAATCACATTTCAAATCTGAAAGTTACCAATTAAATATTAAACAATGCATATTATTTCACAAAATTTTAAAAATTTACTTTTCATTATTCGAAAGATTCTTGAATGTAACTTTTAACTACTGAAAAAGATAAATATTTTTGGTTTTATTACCACCCTTAAATTTTGAATCTTACCGACAGTAAAAGAGGAAAATGGGAAATTAGAAGGCTGATGAAATCTATGAGGCCTAGTTTCTCAAAAACTTTTATTACTGTTTTTTCCCCATGCATAGTCAAGACTGAGCAGTTCTTTTTTACATTGAACCGCTATCTAGCCGCCTCGGTGGCCTAGTTGATAGCGTACTGGGCTTTCACCCCGAGGACCTGGGTTCGATTCCCGGCCTAGGGCTGGATATTTTCATAAGCTATAAATCATCCTACATCGTCTGCATTATAGTATGTACCCAGCCCGTCGCCATCATGAACCCTTCCCAGCCATTAAGGTACATACCCAATCCGTCGCCATCATGAGCCTTGCCTAGAATCTGGTGACATCATGGTACGTACTAATGCCCTAGGTGACATTATAGTATGTACCAGCCGCCTCGGTGGCTTAGTTGATACTGGGCTTTCACCCCGAGGACCCGGGTTCGATTCCCGGCCAGGGCTTGGCATTTTTATACGCTATAAATCATGCCATCGTCTGCATTAGCCCAAGTGCACAATAGTTAAACACCAAAAAAAAGAACCGTTATCTATGTACTGATCTCTATACCTAAGAAGCGAGCACGTTAGGTTTAATGTACACGTGTTGCATAGAGGAGGGGTACGAGGTGGAGATAGAAAATTACAAATAGGACGGGCCATAATATTGGTGACCAGTATAGATATAGTTTTTGAAGATGGAGGTTCTCCGAAACGCGTCAACTAAAGTAGAATTGACGAAGCTAGTGTTGATCATTATACTCAACACAGTAATTTAGAGAGTATTTTAGAAAAAAACTATAAAACTTTATTGCAATTTAGGATGTTAGATCCTTTAATTAACTAAAAACATCAAATACCATTTATTTCAGATTTGGGGTGCATTACGAATCATTTTTATACAGTATTTGTGCAAAAGCTGGTGAACCTATTTTGAGAAATTAATTTCTTAAAAACGTCTGCACTTCCGTCGTTACTTCCTTTGATAAAAAGTGTTCTTAAATGTTGCACTTATAATTTCTGTGTAAGTGTTTAAGTGCAAATCGTGAACCCATTTTTATTTATATAAATTCAAAGTACGACATTAATTTTAACCGTTCGTTATTTACCTTCCCTTAAAGGTACCGTTTAAATTTTATTGAAGCACGAAAACATAACGCTGTCCTACGTTTATCACTTCAAAATGGTAACGCTCTATTGTTTGCATTAAAAAGGTTATCTGTTATCGGTGTCGCAATTAATTACTTCAATCACGCCGAAGTGGCGCGCAAAAACCCGCAACGTTGCCATGTTTCCCCATGACTCAACACTGCGTCAGCGGCCCATGACTCAACGCTGCGTCAGCGGCCAAAAGGTTTGTTTAAACAAGAGGGAAATTAAACTGTCGAGAGATTCCCGTACCTTCAACAATAAATCTGGAATGAAATACTTCACAGACGCGTCTTGCCCGAGGATGTGAACCTAGGTTTTATTGTGAGGTTTGTATGTTGTAACGTTCGCATTGAATTTGAAGTGAGAATGGTTTTTATTTAACAAGTATGTGTATTTGGTAACGTCTGTGTGTGTTTTAGTTTTTAAAATTCAAACAAACTAACGGAAAAATATGTGTTTATATTCTCATATTCAATTCAATTATTCCAAAGTAACTGAAATGTATTGTAATTATTTCAATGTATTACATGTAATACTTTCAGAGTAGTTGAAAAGTAACACTTCTTGAACATCGAAATGTGTTTCACTTTCTCAATTTTTTTTTTTTTTTTTTTTTTGTGTTTAACGTCCGACTATTGTGCACACTTAGGCTAATGCAGACGATGGGATGATTTATAGCGTATGAAAATGCCCAGCCCTGGCCGGGAATCGAACCCGGGTCCTCGGGGTGAAAGCCTAGTACGCTATCCACTAGACCACCGAAGCGGCTAACGAATCAGCCAATCAGCTAACGTTATATGTAATTAGAAATTTTGAAATTAATAGTGGCTATCTTCCAAAATATATTATCTACCATTTAAATGTTGCTCATAACACAAATGAAGATTCATTGAAGGCAATACAAAACAGAAAATATTTAAGGATTTGTACCGTGTTTTTGAGAATTTCGAAACTAACTTATTTCTTGATATCTTAATTTAAATCCTCAAATGTCAAGTTTATAAAAAAGTCACCCATTTTCTTAAAGTAAAGAACAATGTTTTTTATTCATACATTTTGTGTTACTACATAAGAAAACGTCCGATATAAAAATATTTATATTAAAACCAATCTTATTTCAAATAGTTCTATAAAGAACCCGGATCTTATTCAACGTCAAAACATACCAATAAAGAATGTGAAAACGGAATCAGCTGATATTTGAAACAACTGAATGCCAAAATTTCATTGAAAATTTAAGTTTATAAAAAAATCATCCAATTTTTTAAAGTAAAGAACAATGTTTTTTATTCACGAATTTTGTGTTATATAATAAAACGTCTGATATAAAAATATTTGTATTAAAACCAACCTTATTTCAGATAGATCTATAAAGAACCCGGATCGTATTCAACGTCAAAACATACCAATAAAGAATGTGAAAACGGAATCAGCTGATATTTGAAACAACTGAATGCCAAAATTTCATTGAAAATTTAAAGTTTATAAAAAAAAATCATCCAATTTTTTAAAGTAAAGAACAATGTTTTTTATTCACGAATTTTGTGTTATATAACAAAACGTCTGATATAAAAATATTTGTATTAAAACCAACCTTATTTCAGATAGATCTATAAAGAACCCGGATCGTATTCGACGTCAAAAAGTACCAATAAACGATGTGAAAACAAGAATCAGCTGATATTTGAAACAACTGAAACGCCAGTGCCTTATCGATCACAATACAAGTAATTCTTTTTCTGTGTATTATTTGGAAACAAAGCGTCGTGTGACAGCGTTCGCTTTCATCTATTGTTGGAGAGACGTTATGGAGATTAATGAATTACGGTAAAGACGTGCAGAATTAATCGACTTTCAGTTCTTTGAGAAGGATTAATAGCGATTCATTGAAGAATGGAATGGAGGGGTAGGTGACGCGACAATCATTCAATGGGTGCTTAATAATAGTTTAATTTTGAAAAGTCCAATCGTACTTTGTCTTTTGCTTCAAGATGATTTAAATTCTTTCAGTATTGAGTATTTGATATCAGTCGGTAGAAGTTTTAGAAAATTAAATTCTTGTTGATTAATTTCAGTATGTTTTTTCGGTAACGTGTAGATTGTGAACAAACGCATTCAGTGATCAAAAACGTGTCTGAAAAAATAGTTTTAAAAAGAAGATCGCTTATATTTATAGCCTTGTAAATCGTTCAGGAATTGAACAAAATTAATTTTTTTGGTTTTCCAAAGTACTTTTAAATTGTTGCTTGATCACTTAATGAATGCTTGAATTTCATTATTCATGGAAATGTGTGATGTGAAATTTGCCCCAGGTGGACGATCCACCGTACATAAGTACGTCAGCAGACGCTCGGAGTCTGGGGAGTCTGCAACACCACACAAAGACAAGTCGGAGTGTCTTGGAATCTCACGTAAAATGAAATATAAACAACCAACATACTTAGCAAAATCCCTTTCATGGGGGTCCAAAATTAAACATTATAAAACAGTGATCAAGCCGGAAGCACTGTACGCAGCAGAAACATTAACCATGAATCGCATAGGCCAGATAGAAAAGCTTGAAATAACGGAAAGGAAAATCTTAAGAAAAATTATAGGAACAAAATTTCAGGATAATAAGGTAGTATATATAAGAAATGAAGCTCTCTATAAGAAAATTGAAAAACTGTCAGATACTATGAGAAAAAGGAGAATAAATTTTTACGGCCATCTTCTTAGAATGAACTCCAATAGATTGACGAAACAGGTGTTTGATTTTTTCCATAATCGTAAAACAAAACCGAACTGGTTTAAAGAAATTGAAAAAGACCTAATAGAATTAAAAATTACAGAAAATTCACTGCTTGACCAAACTGCTAAGATAAGTACCAAGGACGAAAGAATAAGATTACAAGATAAAACCAAAATAAGACCTAAACCTGTCATTTCGGAAGATGAGAGGAAAAGAAGATCGGAAAGAATGAAGAGCTACTGGGAACAAAGAAAAGTACAGCGCGCAAGAAATGATTGATTCAGCGTACCCCAAAGAGGGTGAAACGAAGAGAAGAAGAAAGAATGCTTGATTTTTAAAAAAATTGTAAAATCTAAGGATTACGTTTTCCTTATTGAAACATATTTGGAAGCAAATAAGATAAACCCATACAAATTACAAAAGTTTAGACAAGTTTACTGAATTTCGAAATAATATTTTTTAACATGTATCATGTTTTAGGGTTGGTTATGATGTTGGATTCTACGCGTCGTGTGATTCGAGTATATATATATATATATATATATATATATATATATATATATATATATATATATATATATATATTTATTTATTTATTTATTTATTTATTTTTTTTATAACGTCCGACTATTGTGCACACTTGGGCTAATGCAGACGATGGGATGATTTATAGCATATGAAAATGCCAAGCCCTGGCCGGGAATCGAACCTGGGTACGCTATCAACTAGGCCACTGAGGCAGCTGCGAGGAATATATACACTGATATATAATAGTATATTTTGTGCGTCGCAAATCTCAAATTAAATTAATTATAATTCAAACTTCCTGTGTTTCCGCCCGGGATCGAACCGGAAACTTCGCGCTTGTGACCTTGCATAACCACTACACTACGAAGAAGTTTGACCGTTGTAAATATGAAATGAATCGTTAATTTAATTTTGGTAGTTGTACGATAAAAACAGTTGTTTTTTATTAATTCGTAACGGTCAGCTGATTTAATTGCACAGCTGATAGGCTATAACA
>CM040189.1:5109459-5114459 GCA_022606455.1 Callitettix versicolor | reverse complement strand
CGTTTTATTTGCTTGTATTATGAATTCTGCTTTTGTCATAGGATACTTTCTTTTGTGCAATGGTTCTTAATTCTGTATTAGTTTTTGTATATTTTTGCAATTGTGCCAACTTTTGTTTAATTTTTTTTAACATCTGACTATTGTGCACACTTGGGCTAATGCAGACGACGGGATGATTTATAGCGTATGAAAATGTCAAGCCCTTGCCGGGAATCGAACCTGGGTCCTCGGGGTGAAAACCCAGTACGCTATACACTAGGCCACCGAGACGGCTGTACAATCAGATTCAATAATTAAATAAATAATTAATTTTTTTAATTAAAAAAAAACGTTTTATAATTTGTTATAACCTATATTCATTCGGAATTTCTTGATTTTTTTTGTATCTTGTTACTATGAGTGTTTCATGTGTACTTCATGCTGTGTCAACGCCATATTATATTTTTAATAAAATGTATCCAATACTAATCATGAATCATGAATATAATAATTTTTTTGAATATTCTTTATAGTCTGATATCAACTAGGCCACCGAGGCGGCTCTTTTGTTTAAATAAATAGGTAAGTAAACAATATACAGAATTTTAAAACCATTAATAATAATAACATTTATTATTTTCTCTTTTTAAGTTTCAGTTTTTATTCTTAACGAACACCATGGCAGCCATTTGCGTGTACAATTTAGAAATTGAAGGAGGTGGAGACTGCAACACGGCTAACCATTAATGTCAATTGTACGTTAAATATGTAGTTGAATAAGGTTTTGAGGTTAGCGCCTGCAAGTTATACACTTGTATAACACGGCGTACTGTCTGGGGACTTGGTAAATGCAGAATAAGTGCTTTGACCTGGAACCTCTCTTGTCAAGCAAATTCTAAACTTCAACCATTGGAAATAATTTTCCATATTGACATAAAACTATTGGTGATTTTTAAACCTAACGTGAAAAAAAAGCAAAACGATGGGCAATTGCTTATTATTTATTAGTCGAATTATTGTATATTTATTTGGTTTAAGAACTCAAATTGAAAGGTAGTAACTTATTTTTGTGTTTAACGTCCGACTATTGTGCACACTTGGGATAATGCAGACGGGATGATTTATAGCGTATGAAAACGCCAAGCTCTGGCCGGGAATCGAACCCGGGTCCTCGGGGTGAAAGCCCAGTACGCTATCAACTAGGCTACCGAGGCGGCGCAACTGTTATGATGTGCAAAAGCTGCCTCGGTGTAGACCACTGCTGTAAATGAATTGCCCGTACGAGTGCGTTGAATAGAAAATATTGCACAAACTTTCTCCCATAAAGTCATATATATATATATATATATATATATATATATATATATATATATATATATGAGCTGCCTCGGTGGTCTAGTTGATAGCGAACTGGGCTTTCACCCCGAGGACCCGGGTTCGATTCCCGGCCAGGGCTTGGAATTTTCATACACTATAAATCATCCCATCGTCTGCATTAGCCCAAGTGTGCACAATAGTCGGACGTTAAACACAAAAAAAATAATGTGCAAAAACATTGCACAAAGTTTCAAGCATTAAATTACATCGTTATAAAATTTCGGTTTGTAGCAGCTACCGTTAACAAATATATTTTATAATTCCTCAAAATAAGTTAGATTTTCCTCAAATTTTAGGCGTACAATATGACGATACGTAAATCAAGTCATGGTAGTCACTTTGAATGATCGAAATTTATGATTTACGAGGAAAATGAAAAAAAGTGCGATCAAGATTAATTGTAGTTTTTTTATGATCACTTCGAAAGGGGGTTAATTACTACAATTACTCTCAAAAACTGTTCGAAGTAGTTGCGCACGTCAAGGTCATAGGTTCGAGATTGCAGTTACTTCCGTAAAGTTTTACATTGCCGTTAACACCGATCTTTGTCCTCATTAGTTGTAACTCGTATAAGGTATTAACGCTAGAAAAAAGAAAAAAGTATTACCGAACGCCATTGTTGAATTTTCATATACGCGACCAAAATTTGAACGTTAACATCTTTTTTCCCATACTTTTCATTTGGGCACTTAGAACTACATTTGAACAAAGTGTAATCAAAACTGTATGGAATAATTTCTGTTGATTTTGAAGGATTTTTATCAAACAACGGCTTAAAACAAATAATATTTAGAAATTAACAAAGGCTTAGGAATTTGATAAAATTTCGTTTATATCAAATAGTTTAGTCTCCAGAGATGTACAGACACAAAAACGGACATTCAGACTGTAAAAAAACCTCTATTTTGTAGTAACGTGACTTGAACCTGACAACATACTATCATTAGCACGCCCAGTAACAAATTCTTCTTAATATATTTCCATCTTCTCATACTTTGAATAGATAGAACACATTATACGATTTGAAACTTATTCAAATCTGTGTGTATAAGATAAAGGGTATTTTTTTGAAATTTAATGAAGAATTTGTCATTAATTTAATATGGAAAAATTTTTGTAAAACATTCGCTTGCTAAAAACATATTTATTTTCAATAACAACATTTTGAACCACCTATTTTTGAGTGTTAAAAATAAATTATCCATTAATTTGTATTCAAATCAATACGTATGTCTTATTTTAGCCAGAAACTTTCCTTCATTTATCCATCTGTCAGCCGAAAACGTTAAACTAATGGTTACGTATAAATTAAATCTAATATTTTATATTTTTTATAAACTATGTCTATCGACAAATGTAAGTGATACATATATTTTACGATTTTATACATAGTTGCAATGACGTAGTGATGCACGTAGGTGGCCTAGTTGATAGCGTACTGGGCTTTCACCCCGAGGACTCGGGTTCTTTTCCCGGCCAGGGCTTGGCATTTTCATACGATATAAATCATCCCATTGTCTGCATTAGTCTAAGTGTGCACAAAAGTCGGACGTTAAACACAAAAAAAAATATTGGAAAATAGGGACGAAAAATGTAACCTTACCACATTTAACATAGGCTACAATTATTATACTAAAATTACTGCTTCTATAATACCTTCTTCAAGGAGGAGCGAGTAAAGGAAAAGATTAGATATGGCTGCCGATGAAGCTTAAAAATCAACATGATATGATTACATTACCTTCCTTTTTAATAAAGTTAAATTCAAGGACACATTGAGCCTATTGGCCGAGCGAAGCGAGGTCTTTGTTTCAACTCAATCGTTCAGAATGTGGTTTGTGTGTTTGTTACGCAGTTTTGGCTAAACGCATGGACCGATTATTTTTAATTTTTTACAAACACACCTTGTATAACACTCAAACGACATGTGTAAGATATTCCCCAGTTCACTTCTGTTTCAAAGTGGTGACCTCTGAACTACGATGGCGAATGTACGCAATTTTGGGATCAAGTGGAAGACAGGACCTGGTTCTAACTTTGCTCCCTTAATAAATAAATCAGTTTAGACCAAATTCATCGACCGATTGTATTCAAATTTGGTACAAACGTACCTTGTATAAAACCCATAGGTGTAATATTTTCCTCCATTTACTTCCATTTCTAAATGGCGTCCTTTGATTTAACGAAAACGACTTTTGATAAGTTCCTGGCCGAACGGCAAGACCTATTATAATTTTGACTACTTCGTGAAGAGGATAACATTTTCAGTAAATCTGGTCTGGTAACATTTTTCAGAATATTACTGTTACCAATTAAATTTGCGAACAAGTCACGAGCTTGTCAGAACAAGTGGACAAGCAATTAATTATTAAGACAATGTGAGACCTACTGTTCTTTGAAGGAAGAGTAAGTAAGGTTTAGAACGAAAAAACATGTGCAAATGACGTAAACGGATCAAGTGCTGAAGGACCTAACTTTTGACTTAAAAAAGGGAATTTTCCCGTAAAAATCCCACTCACAATGTCTCTTGTACACCTTCTGTGTGTATTACGATACGTAAGTTACTTATCCCATACTTTCCTGTCTCAACCACATCCTGCCGTTTAGTAAAACCAAAGTATTTCTCGACAAATAGTATGAAGCTAAATTTTCCTCCTTATCAATAAACTAGGCCAAAACTGTTTATCAGTTAAAAGTACGGAAAAAACGCACGCGTTCTATTAGAGACGGCTTAGCTCATGTTCATTCCAGTAACTGCACAGAATACCCCGCATTGCCAAACGCTACGGAGCCTCCAAGAGTGAAAGTAAATGCTCAGTTCGGTTCAGTTCACCTCAGTGTACATTATATTAGATATTTATTTTTGAAGTTATGGATTTGGCTGCTTTTGGCCCATTGATTAATGGATCTATTGTTCAACAATATTGGATTACAGTTCAGCTGACTTGTAGCCTCATTGAGTTTTAGCAGTCCACTGACTAACTCATTTTGCCGGAGTTTTCCGGGTCCTTTAAACCAACACATTTTGCCTCCTGCAGGTCAAGTCTAACTATTTAAGATTATGCAGCTTGCAGATTCCTCTTTCTTCCTGTATGACCTACAGGAACATTCTCCGTGGTACATTTCTATCCTACTCGTGTGCACACTTACATCACAGTAAAATTCTTTTTATATTCTTCTTCTTTTCTGCTAGGATTATTGTCACTATGTACAGTATAATTATCTGCCTTCGCTAGCTTCGTAAATTCTTCTTTCGTTGACGCGTTTCGGAGAACCTCCATCTTCAAAAACTATTTCTATACTGGTCAGCAATGTTATGGCTCGTCCTATTTATAACTTTCTAGCTCCACCTCGTACCCCTCCTCTATTTACGTTCATGTGTTCAACACGTGTACATTTCAGAAGGTGTTAATCAGAAGCGAGCATGTTAGGTTTAATGTACACGTGTTGAACACAGGCACGTAAATAGAGGAGGGGTACGAGGTGGAGCTAGAAAGTTATAAATAGGACGAGCCATAACATTGCTGACCAGTATAGAAATAGTTTTTGAAGATGGAGGTTTTACGAAACGCGTCAATGAAAGAAGAACTGACCAAGCTAGGGAAGGCAGATCATTATACTGAACATAGTGATAATAATTCTAG
>CM040189.1:5091959-5104459 GCA_022606455.1 Callitettix versicolor | reverse complement strand
TGCCAGACACAATTCTAGTAAACTAATCTTGATAAAGCGATAATCTCAATTTGTTTTGTGTTTAACTTCCTACTATTGTGCACACTTGGGCTAATGCAGACGTTGGGATGATTTATAGCGTATGAAAATGCCAAGCCCTGGCCGGGAATCGAACCCGGGTCCTCGGGGTGAAAGCTTAGTACACTATCAACTAGGCCACCGAAGCGGCTGTAAAAGTGTTAAAGTTGTAAGTGTAGTGTGTGTTATACATTATATTTAAGCATAGAAAAAAGTTTTAATGTGTTTAATACACAAACATATTTTTAGTGTGAATAATTATTCGTACAATATTTTTCTAAAAGCTCCTGTTGAAAATTTATCAAAATCGACAAAGTCAAAATAAGTAAAATAACCCCCACTTTTTAGCTTTTTTAATGACTAGTTGGAAAAAGTGCTTCAATATATGACTTCACGCTTGGAGCGTGAACCACCTCGAAGATGCCAGACACAATTTTAGTAAACTAATCTTGATAAAGCGATAATCTCAATTTTTTTTTGTTTAACTTCCGACTATTGTGCACACTTGGGCTAATGCAGACGATGGAATGATTTATAGCGTATGAAAATGCCAAGCCCTGGCCGGGAATCGAACCCGGGTCCTCGGTACGCTATCCATTAGGCCTCCGAGGCGGCTACGCGATAATCTCAAACATGTACAATTAATAGAAAATAAAAAATAATTACTTTTTTATACATTAAGTATTTTTGGATCTGTACATTTTTAAGGTTAATATAAACTTTTAAGTTGGCCAAGAAAACGTTTTAATAAACAATTTAAAATTTGAATTTTACAAAAAGTTTTTTTGTGGAGTACAATCAGACTACAAATATTTCTCGCATGTTTCGGTTTGGTTTGACAGCACAAAGACTGTTTAGTCTCTGTGTATATTAGTTACTTAATTTTAATGTTGTTCTTCTAATTCACTACCGCGAGGGTTCATTAAGTTACCTAACGAGAGGAAATAAATCAGCTGCGGAAAATTAGTGGACGGACGGATCTGTGATTAATTCGTTTCGAGACGTCGCGCCATCATTAGCCCCCCCTCGTGCCTCGTGCCTCGTGCACACAGGAGCCCCTCTCTCCGGCACAGATTAGTGTTTCAGCGTACTGTATTTTACAACCAAAATTCAACTGTTCATTTTTTCTGTTCGCGATTGGTCAAATGAAGATTCGAACTAAACATACATTTATAGGAGACCTTAGTACTGAAAATGTAAAATGTAGCATACACAAGTAGTATTACGGAAGTCAGTAAGTACACAATAAAATTAATTTAGTTAAAACTTTTCTTTTAGAATTTCAAACTTCCATTACTTTATAAAGCGCTGCAACTATTCCTTAAACTTACGTGAAATATAAGAACAAAAATATTTTCTAATAAATTACCTTTCTGTCAAACGATATTACAAAACTGATTCTAATGATTTTGACTTTTTTCACCTATATGAGTTTAAAAAAAACACGATTAATTTGCAAATACTCCAAGCAAAAAAAGCTTTTCCTTTAGACGTCCCTTTGTACGAGATGTGTTCATAAAGTAACGAGAATTTTAATTTTTCGAACAAAATATTTATTTATTCTTCTACACTGATGTTGTCCCCTACAAAATAGTCCCCATTGGAGATTATGCACATGTGCCAGCGCTTCTTCCAATCCTCGAAACACTTCTCAAACTAGATCTTTGAGATAATTCATTCAGCGATGCGCTTTTAATGTCATCTACGGCTGTAAAACGACGGCCCTTTAAGGTTCTCTTTATTTTTGGAAAAAGGAAAAAGTCACACGGAGCCATGTCTGGCGAATATGGAGGCTGGGGCATCGTTACTGTACTACTTTTGGCCAAAAATTCACGAACAAGCGATGAAGTTTGAGCTGGTTCATTGTTGTGGTACAAAAGCCATGCATTGTTTTTCCACAGATCCGGGCGTTTTTTTCGGATTGTTTCATGCAAACGTCGTTGAACGTGTAGCTAGTACTCCTTATTGATCCTTTCACCTTTTGGCAGGAATTCATGATGCACTATGCCATTAATATCGAAGAACACAGTGAGCATAACCTTCACGTTCGACCGCACTTGTCGAGCCTTTTTTCGGTCTTGGCGAGCCAGAATACCTCCAATGGGATGATTGAGCCTTAGTTTCGACGTCATATGTTTCGTCATCTGTTATAATGCGTTTCAGTAATTCTGCATCGTCACTGACTTCATTTAGTGACTCCTGAGTAACTGTTTTTGTTCAAAATTCAACAATTTTGGAACGAATTTTGCTGCCACGCGTTTCATATACAAAACATTGGAAACAATGTCATGACATGATCCAATCGATATGCCAACATCATCAGCGACCTCTCTAATTGAGATTCGGCGATTGTTCACAACCATTTCTTCTACGTTTTTATCGGTTGTTGATGTGCTGGGGCGTCCAGGGCGTTCGTCATCTTCAACATCTTCACGGCCGTCTTGGAAACGCGTATACCACTCTTAAACTCTTGCTTTACTCATATCAGACTTACCATAGGCCTCTGTCTACATTTAACACACTTTGTTACACTTTATGCCATTTTTTACGCAAAATTTGATAGAAATTCTTTGATACATATCTTTTAACAAACGAAAATCGCCGAGCTCATAAAAACACGTCTAACCTTAGTGGCTGTCACATACAAAAGTCAACAATGAAAACAGCTGAAAGTTTTATCATACTTCAAGGGCATGTATACTAACATAATAAAAAAAATGTTTGAAATCGGACTCTCCAAGCCTGCGAAATTTAAAAATTCTCGTTACTTTCTGAACACACGTCGTAAGCCACATGTTATACTGTGTTTACTATTTCTTGAGACCTTTAAAATTTTTTAAATATTTCGAACCATTATTTATTAAAAAATAACTCAAAATCAATAAAAATAAAATCATATTAGACGACTGCAAATTCAAAAAAAATGCATAAATCTATAAAAATAAAAGTTGAGCGCATAAAATAAAATTCTTTTATTCTAAATTTTATACATTGATTTGAATATACGTGAAACAAGGTCTTGTGGAATGATCGCCTTTTTATTAACACTAATAATAATTACCGCCTTGAAATAAGTTATGTAATAAAGACATAATTTTTATATTCTTTGGTAATATAATGCATTCAATTTTTATTCATAAACAACCAGTGACGTCACTTATCACAAGAAGAGACTTTAACGCTCCAAGAACGAAGGTACTGAACCGTGTAGATACAGTTTAACTAGAATACTGTTGTAAAAAAATGAGGTAACTTTTACAAAGAAAAAGATAATAATCAGCTGATCGTTTTAACTTTGTGAAGAAAAAGGGTATGAACGGGAAGGTATTGTTATTGTTAAATGTTTACCTTAATTGAAAAATATTTTTGATAAAATGAAATTCTTAGCGTTTATAGCCCTTAATTGTTTAAATATTTCATTTAAAAGGAGATGTGTTTTAGTATTATCAATAATGTCGCTTAAAATACAATTCTCTACTTTTTGTTTAAAGTAGCTTGAATGACTTTTAGTCTAAATAACCAATTTTTTTTAATCTGTATAGTCACACCAACAATAATTTCAACAAAATTACTTTACCACAAAAAATCTGATTCTGACGCTTTAAAATAAATTAACAAAATTTGGCAGTAAATAAAATATAAAAAATCTACCAAAATCGGAAGTTTTGGTTTTATTCCCAACTACCCCTGTTTTCAAAGACAACTTCCACTTGGAGTGCTATAAAACCTTGACTTTGGTAATAAAAATTTTTGGAGCCGTATTTGAGAAAATTATTTTTGAAACTGAAAGTGGACAAAACAAACCAACATACCACTGTTTGTTAGCAGATTTTGTGTACAGATACACAATTTAAAAACTGCTTTTTTTGGTTCAGGATACCTTAAAAACTGAATAAAAAATTATTATTTCTTATTTATAATAAACGTTTTCTTTATCTTTAAAAGTTAAGGGAAAAAGCGATCTTAAAAAGTCAGGAAACCCAATTACAGTTTAGGGAAAAACGTCCACGAAACGTAGTGTATTCGGAAGAACTCAGACTTCAGAGATCAATAAGACTGAAAAAATACTGAGAAGAACGCAGAAAATTCAAAAGACTTAATTAAATTGACTGTGTGTGCTCCAATGTGGGCTTAAATTAAAAAAAAAAAACTGTTTCTTTTACATTGTGTTATCATTTCTGTATTTTTATTGGCGCATAAGTTTTTTACTACAAAATATTATAACAGATAACGGATAATTGCGTGCATACTGACAGTCTATTCGCGGGATTTTGCATTCTCGGCTGTCCTTATTCAATTGTTTCCTGGGCAATATTATGAAATGTCGCGCAGTAGAGATCGATAAACACCCCTCACCCCCTACCCCTCCACTAAGACGAGTCTACCCGTCAGTCCCAAGACAGATCTGCCTCTTTCAGTTTGTTATATAATGTATTCTAGCTAATATCCCACCGTCTATTTAGTTATTGTAAATGCCCTTTTGTAGTACGGTATTTTGTTACGTCGTTTAGTCGTGATTATGGTTTTTGGAGTCGTACTAAGGGAAGTTTTATAAAGGTTTTGAGTTAGTAATTCAAAATGGGCTTTTGCCGGCAGTTATAGAATCCGTAGCTGTTCAAATATCATGGCAAGCAAGGTTTGAAAACTGTTAAACATAACAAAATTTAAAATAGTTTTTTATTTTTTTTTTTTTGTAAATTAGTGAAATTAGTTAGAAACTAACAATGGGTTCTACATTCACAATTAGTGTATTTGTTTTTGTGTTTAACGTCCGACTATTGTGCACACTTGCGCTAATGCAGACAATGGGATGATTTATAGCGTATGAAAATGCCAAGCCCTGGCCGGGAATCGAACCCGGGTCCTCGGGGTGAAAGCCCAGTACGCTATCAACTAGGCCACCGAGGCGGCTAACACACTTAGGCTAATGCAGACGATGGGATGATTTATAGCGTAAGAAAATGCCAAGCCCTGGCCAGGAATCGAACCCGGGACTCGGGGTGACAGCCCAGTACGCTATCAACTAGGCCACCGAGGCGGCTAACACACTTGGGATAATGCAGACGATGGGATGATTTATAGCGTATGAAAATGCCAAGCCCTGGCCGGGAATCGAACCCGGGTCCTCGGGATGAAAGCCCAGTACGCTATCAACTAGGCCACCGAGGCGGCTAACACACTTAGGCTAATGCAGACGATGGGACGATTTATAGCGTTTGAAAATGCCAAGCCCTGACCGGGAATCGAACCCGGGTCCTCAGGGTGAAAGCCCAGTACGCTATCAACTAGGCCACCGAGGCGGCTAACACAATCAGTAAAAAGTATCCAGAGAGTAACCATTTGGAATCCCTAGTCACTTGATTACGAGTTCAAATGCCTTCATCAGCTTAATTTTCCTAACTGTTCAACATTGTTGAGTTGCATTGTTGCCTCCTCGTTAATATGGTGTTGAAGCCGTCGTTCGTGGCTTTGAGCCAATCGAATAACTTCTTCGACTGTCGAGGCTTGTAAACCTTGGTGGAGATCCTGTTCCTGTTATTGTTCCTGATGTACCATGGAATGTCTGCCATAATTCTCAAAACTTGGTTTTGATATGTTTGTACAATTGTACAACACAAATCTGGATTCAGCAGCTCAAAACTGGTTTTAAAATTAGTTTTTGTACAGAATTAATTTTTTGTGCAGTCAACTCTGATTTTTTGTCTATAAGCCAGACAACTATGTTGATTTTATCATGTTTTAGGGCTGGTTGTGATGCTGGATTTTTCGGAAAGCGTGATGCGAGGAACATGTTTATATTAATAAATAACAGTATCTTTTGCGCTCGCAAGTCTCATATTAAATTAATTATAATTAAAAATCGATTTGTTTCCGCCCAGGATCGAACCAGGGACTTTGCGTGTGTGAAGCGCGTGGTAACCACCGCACTATTGAAACTACATATTTAAGTATATCAAACGAATCGTTAATTTAACTTTGGTAGTTGTATTAAGAAATCAATTGTTTTATATTAATTTGTTAAGATCAGCTGGTTTCATTGAACAGCTGATAGGTTATAATAATTTGTCGATTATATTAATTCGTAATCAGCTGATTTCATTGAACAGCTGATAGGCTGTAATAAATTTCAGGTTATGTTGTTAAAAAGGCTATGTTAATTAGAAGTGTTTACGGACAAATCATCGTAATTAAAATAAAAAAAGGAAGAGAAAACATGATTTTTATTTTTGTTCAAATAACAGAAATTAGTTTTTAGCGGTAATTTTTGCATTTTCAGTGCTTCGGCATTGACACAAACTGTACGGTGTAAATGATAAAAATCATAAATTTTCCGAAAAACAATTAATTTTGCAATTAGTCGTTTGTTGAACAAAATTTTACTCGACAAATTCCCAACTGTTTGTTGGTCACGTGATTTTGACAAATTTTCAATTAATTGTTCCTTTTACCAGCTGTATTTTATTACGTCGGTAAATACAATTGGTTATAAATACAAATATTTTAAATATTTAATTTTCCGTTATGTTTTGTCACCATTATTGTTTTTTATAATTTTAATTAAGTTCGTTAAAATGTATTCGTTGTTGTCACTAATTTGTATAATATCAGTGTTTCGGAAGTACTTATTTTTATTTCGTTTTGTTGCTAGCGGATAAAGATTATTTTAATAAACCGTTTAAATGAAGCGAAAGTTTTCAAAAAAAAAAACTACTAATCGTGACTGAAGCGGCGGCAAGGTTATGCAAATAATTTAATGCACACTAATGGCTCCGTTGTACGAATGCAAAGACTCTGTACAGGTGCAGATCTGCATATATATTAAACCGCCTTCATCTGCTCCCCGATTAATTACCGTACACGCCCCATCAATATGCCGCCCCTTGGTCTGATTTAAATTTATGCGTAAAGGTTTATTTTGTGCTTTACGTTCCTTCTGTTTAGAAACGTGGCAACACTGTTCTTTAACATATAATCTCCTCGTTTACTTAGTTTGTACAAAAACATACATACATACATGCATACGTAATACTACTAATAATTATTATTTTTAGTTTAATCTTGATTTTTAGTTTAGCAACAGTGATTTTAAAATTGTACCTTCTAAACTTAATTGTCAATTGTCATGTTATTTTTTTTATACTGTCATTACTTTGAATCAATTTTGACAAGTTTTTTTAGCCTATTTTCTTCGTTATTCGTGCCAACTTTTGTATAAAAAATATCCCCGCAGGGGGGTGCAGACTAGCTGCACCTATTGAGAGGATTTAGACGTCCCTCGCGGTACCCGAGTCTAACACACACTTACAACACTACACCCCCGCAGGGGTTGCGGACTCACTAGACCTATTGAGAGAATATAGACGTCCTCGCTATACCCGAGTCTAACACACACACACTTACAACACTACACCCCCACAGGGGGTGCGGACAAGCTGCACCTATTGAGAGGATTTAGACGTCCTTCGCGGTAACCAACTCTAACACACACACTTACAACACTACACCCCCTCAGGGGTTGCGGACTAACTAGACTTATTGAGAGGATATAGACGTCCCTCGCTATACCCGAGTCTAACACACACTTACAACACTACATCCCCACAGGCGGAGTGCGAACAAGCTGCACCTATTGAGAGGATATAGACGTCCTTCGCGGTACCCAACTCTAACACACACACTTACAACACTACACCCCCGCAGGGGGGTGCAGACTAGCTGCACCTATTGAGAGGATTTAGACGTCCCTCGCGGTACCCGAGTCTAACACACACTTACACTTACAACACTACACTTGCGACTTTAACACTTTACACTGACACTTACATTTAGGGCGGCGATAATAGACTGAATGTGCCTTAAAAAATATGGTATTAAAAGTAATTTTACAAAAAAAATTAAAAAATTATTGAACTATTTTAAAAATTAATGGTTACTTTTGTTTGCCATATTTGCAGCAGGCATGAAAAATATACAGTGAAAAAAATTAAAATATAGCAAAAACATTTTTAATTCTAGCTAACTGCTTGGACAATTTTAATGAAGTTATTAAACATATATTTACCTAATTTACAGCCTTATATTGTATAAGGCGTAGATACAGCCTTATATTTGCTGTAGGACAACAAAACAGTATTGATTTACAGTGTTCTACAAAAAAAAATTTTTAATCATAAAATCTACTAAGAAATTATTAAAAATAAAATTATTAATCAGCTGAATAATTTTTGTCAAATAAAGTTTTTTTTTTGGGTGTTTAACGTCCGACTATTGTGCACACTTGGGCTAATGCAGACGATGGGATGATTTATAGCGTATGACAATGCCAAGCCCTCGCCGGGAATCGAACCCGGGTCCTCGGGGTGAAAGCCCAGTACGCTATCCACTAGGCCACCGAAGCGGCTATAAAGTTTTATTATGAACATAATGTATAAAAAATTGTTAAAAGTAGGATACAATGTTTTTATGATAAACTGCCGGACATGTTTGCAGTTTTGTTACAATTATAATTGTAAGTACTTCTCAATTCGTTGTCTCACAAATATGATTTATTTAATATTTCTGTTGAACAATGCAACAATGAAATAATTTACCACAAAATTATTCAGTTTTAAAAGTTCAACATTTTCCCAATGTCAAAAAAAAAGATTATTAAAACAAATCCAGTCTGTATCGAGGGAATACGCTACCAAAATTAATTATTATTTGTTCAGCGGTTTTTTGTTTGATGGATCGGCTCCGGGTGTATCATTCATTAATTCCGTTAATTACTTATCAAGCATCAATTTTATAGCAGACTATAAAAAATAAATATTCAAAAAAATTGTTATAGAGTCACATATTCGTGATTATTATTGGATACATTTTATTAGAAATATAATATGGCGTTGACACAGCATGAAGTACACATGAAACACTGAATTAACAAGATACAAAAAAAATCGAGAAATTCCTAATGAATATAGATTATAACAAATTATAAAACGTTTTTTTAAACTAAACAAATTATTTATTTAATTATTGAATCTGATTGTACAGCCGCCTCGGTGGCCTAGTGTATAGCGTACTAGGCTTTCACCCCGAGGACCCTGGTTCGATTCCCGGCCAGGGCTTGGCATTTTCATACGCTATAAATCATCCCGTCGTCTGCATTAGCCAAAGTGTGCACAATAGTCAGACGTTAAAAAAAAAAAAAAGTACGTTTTTTTATGTATCTATAAAACTCTGAACTTTTGAAAATCAAAAGAAAAATGTACGTTTTTTATGTATCTTTAAAACTCCGAACTTTTGAAAATCAAAAGAAAAATGTACGTTTTTTATGTATCTTTAAAACTCCGAACTTTTGAAAATCAAAAGAAAAATGTACGTTTTTTATGTATCTTTAAAACTCCGAACTTTTGAAAATAAAAAGAAAATGTATATTTTTTATGTATCTTTAAAACTCCGAAATTTTGAAAATCAAAAGAAAAATGTACGTTTTTTTATGTATCTTTAAAACTCCGAACTTTTGAAAATCAAAAGAAAAATGTACGTTTTTTATTTATCTTTAAAACTCAGAACTTTTGAAAATCAAAAGAAAAATGTACGTTTTTTTATGTATCTTTAAAACTTCGAACTTTTGAAAATAAAAAAAAAATGTACGTTTTTTATGTTTCTTTAACACTCCGAAATTTTGAAAATCAAAAGAAAAATGTACGTTTTTTTATGTATCTTTAAAACTCCGAACTTTTGAAAATAAAAAGAAAAATGTACGTTTTTTATGTATCTTTAAAACTTCGAACTTTTTAAAATAAAAAAAATGTACGTTTTTTATGTATCTTTAAAACTCCGAACTTTTGAAAATAAAAAGAAAATGTACATTTTTTATGTATCTTTAAAACTCCGAAATTTTGAAAATCAAAAGAAAAATGTACGTTTTTTTATGTATCTTTAAAACTCCGAACTTTTGAAAATCAAAAGAAAAATGTACGTTTTTTTATTTATCTTTAAAACTCAGAACTTTCGAAAATCAAAAGAAAAATGTACGTTTTTTTATGTATCTTTAAAACTTCGAACTTTTGAAAATAAAAAAAAATGTACGTTTTTTATGTATCTTTAACACCCCGAAATTTTGAAAATCAAAAGAAAAATGTACGTTTTTTTATGTATCTTTAAAACTCCGAACTTTTGAAAATCAAAAGAAAAATGTACGTTTTTTTATGTATCTTTAAAACTTCGAACTTTTGAAAATAAAAAAAAATGTACGTTTTTTATGTATCTTTAACACTCCGAAATTTTGAAAATCAAAAGAAAAATGTACGTTTTTTTATGTATCTTTAAAACTCCGAACTTTTGAAAATAAAAAGAAAAATGTACGTTTTTTATGTATCTTTAAAACTTCGAACTTTTTAAAATAAAAAAAATGTACGTTTTTTATGTATCTTTAAAACTCCGAACTTTTGAAAATAAAAAGAAAATGTACATTTTGTATGTATCTTTAAAACTCCGAACTTTTGAAAATCAAAAGAAAAATGTACGTTTTTTTATGTATCTTTAAAACTCCGAACTTTTGAAAATAAATAAAAAATGTACGTTTTTAATGTATCTTTAAAACTCCGAACTTCTGAAAAAAACTTGATAGTAAAAAAAATATTGTCTGCACTTAAATTTTACGAAACAAGCCTACAGAAGAAAACAATGTAAGTACAAAACAAGTTTGGTAAAAAGAAAATCAAAGCTAATTATAATTTTAACAATAGTGTGGCTTTATTGCGTTGAATACATTCTTCATCCACCTTTCCATGCTTTGTTGACACGCTTCATACTGCCTTTTTTAACAAAGCGTATTGTTGTATTTGATATTATCGCAATACAACGTATGTAAAATTAACAATAACAGGAAAGGAATACACACTCAACATTATTAATTATGATATTCTAAGCGGAAATGACGTACGTTATTTACTAATAACGTATTCTTTGTTATCGCTTAAAGCAAACAAGATGTTAGTTTATATAATTAGTTTAGTTTATATAAACTAATTTCTTCTTCTTTTCGTTTCACCCTCTTTGGGGTACGCTGAATCAATCATTTCTTGCGCGCTGTACTTTTCTTTGTTCCCAGTAGCTCTTCATTCTTTCCGATCTTCTTTTCCTCTCCTCTTCCGAAATGACAGGTTTAGGTCTTATTTTGGTTTTATCTTGGAATCTTATTCTTTCGTCCTTAGTACTTATCTTAGCAGTTTGGTCAAGCAGTGAATTTTCTATAATTTTTAATTCTATTAGGTCTTTTTCAATTTCTTTAAACCAGTTCGGTTTTGTTTTACGATTATGGAAAAAGTCAAACACCTGTTTCGTCAATCTATTGGAGTCCATTCTAAGAAGATGGCAGTAAAAATTTATTCTCCTTTTTCTCATAGTATCTGACAGTTTTTCAATTTTCTTGTAGAGAGCTTCATTACTTATATATACTACCTTATCCTGAAATTTTGTTCCTATAATTTTTCTTAAGATTTTCCTTTCCGTTATTTCAAGCTTTTCTATCTGGCCTATGCGATTCATGGTTAATGTTTCTGCTGCGTACAGTGCTTCCGGCTTGATTACTATTTTATAATGTTTAATTTTGGACCCCCAAGAAAGGGATTTCTTATTGTATGTTTCTTTCGTCAATTGGAAGGCCAATTCAAGTTTGTTTTTCCTGGATTCCATTGCCTTGCCCTCATCTACATTCCAACTAATCCATTCACCAAGATATTTGAACTCTTTTACAATTATAAAGTAATTTTTTAATAAACTATTTATTTATTTAATAATAAACTATATAATTTATTATTATTAAAACTAATTAGTTTAGTTTATATAATTAGATGTTAGTTTATATAGTATAATTAGTTTATATATATAAACAAGATTAAAATAATTGTTTATTAATGTTATATCGACTATAAAACAAAGCATCCCATATGACACATACTGTCTTATCGGTAAAGTTTCATAAACACGATCTCAAAAACGATTCAGATAAATTGAAAACCAAAATGTTTTCGGTGCAAAACATTTTTATTTCTTCGCCGCGCACATTGAGAAGAGAAAAGTTTGACCGAACTGCAATCCACGTTTATCAGAGTAATTTAACTCATTCATGCTCCAATAGGGGCGGCGATTACGCATTCATATAGCTGGATTAACTACAACAGTGACGTCATCAGTACAGTGCATCGTTCCCAGTTCAACTGCGTCATCAATTTATATTACAGTTCAATGTAATCTGGACACAGTTTTTCTGCGATACGCCATTACAGTGAAACGCCAGGGGACGTTTATGTCCTACTTGCTCGGTAACGATACAATACTCTACATTAAAATACGTTTTATGTTTGAAAGAGTTCACAATTCTATCCAATCATGTTTATCGTCCAGTGTTATCAAAATTATAAAATTTAAATCAAGATTCACTGTCTTATATA
>CM040189.1:5086959-5089459 GCA_022606455.1 Callitettix versicolor | reverse complement strand
TCCTCTATTCAACACGTGTACATTAAAACCTGACGTGCTCGCTTCTGATTGACTTTTCAAAATCTACGTTTTCGCTCGCTTCTGATTGGCTCCTTTCAGACTTTCTCTTCAACGGTCGTCCCTCCTGTTAACTTTTGAAAATTTTTAGATTTTTAAACGTAATATCTGCTTGCGACGATATCTGTTCATTTATTATGTTTTCTCCCTTTAATTTAGATTTAAAAATTTCCGAGTTCTCTAAAATTTTTATACGTAAAAAGAAGAATATAAAAAGAATTTCACGTTATCTAGGCAAAAGTGGTTTCGAAACTGTACAGTTTCGTCATCAGGCCGTACAAATGGTCAAAATACTTTGGCCAGGTCGTCACAAAGTTATCAAACATTGAAAAACACATCACAACTCTAACGACATTACATGATTTTTTTTTAAAAAACGCAAAACGATAAAATTTAAATGATTAGGATTTTGACCTATTCTTCCCGTCAGAGGTCTATTAACTCACCTCATAAAGGCTACCGCGGTTTCGAAACTATAGTTTCATTTTCAGGCCGTTATACAAAATGTTAAATCCCTCTGTCGAGGTCGTCACAAAGTCAAACACTGCTTTAAATTTTGCTCTTTAAATCTTTTCTTAAAAGAGCGAGATGTCTGTCCGATATAGAAGCTTAGGCAATCACTACATTTCATTTTGTATATGCCAGTTTTTTCAAAGTATTTGCAACTGGCTTCTTTAATAATGTTGATAACTTATTACTTGTTCTGAAAGAGACATTTATATTTTCTTTGGCTAATTCTTTTTTTAGGGTGTGGCTTAAAGTTTAACCATATTCCGTGGAGATGTATGTTTTTTTTATCAGGAACGATTTTTTATTTTTGTTTTTGTTTTTGGCAATAAGCCTATCAACAATTGAGCTTTTATAGCCATTATAAACACTTATTATATCCGTTAGATAAAATTTAATTTGGCCAATCACTACCGCGTGACGTCGTTACAGTTCGAACTATAATGTTCGTACTAGGATCTGAAGTTCGAAACCGCGTAGACTGTACAAGGTGAATTACAGACCAATAGGCTGGAGGAAATATGTCATAATCCCAGGAATAATACGAGACATTTTCTAATTCTTAATGTATAATTTTAGGCAATTGTTGAAATTTGCTCACCTCAGTTCAGGGTGAAATTAAATTTTGAAATTTTCTTGCCTCACTCATTTTTTTGTGATCTTTGAAATATACTTTTATATTAAGTTGTATCGGATGCAATTATATATGAGTAGTGGATGAAATAATGTCTACATAAGTAATTATGATTATTTAAGATGTTATTTGTTATATCTTGAAATTCATTTTATTTCTATTTAAAAAAAAAATGCTCGATCAGTCTAAAGAATTTTTTCATTTAAAAAAGCGCTCAGTAAATAATAGTAAATTGTTTATTACATATCAACCGATGTTTATGAAATCAAATTATTGTTTTTGCAACTGTCGCAACAAAAACATTTATTTTTAACCGTAAAAAAACCGCTGATCAGGTTTTAATATAATTTTACTGGTAAAATGTTCTTAATTGCATTTCATTGACACGTTAATAATTATACAGATGAATTTGAGCATTGAGGTCAAAATAGATTCATTAAATCAAACAACTTTTGCAATTAAATTAATTAATGAAATGGCTGCAACGAGCAGATGCAATTTAGGTTTCATATATCCACATAGTAGAGAGGGATATGTAAAGGATATATATATATATCCTTTACATATATATATATATATATATATATATATATATATATATATATATATTTATTTATAAATATATATATATATATATATATATATATATATATATATATATATATATATACAGGGGTGGTCTAAAAAGTTTCCGACCTAACAAAGATACAAGACATTTTTTCAGAATTTTTTTTTATTTTTCAACATAGTCTCCTTGTACTTCTACACACTTCTCCCAGCGATGCTCCCGTCTCTGTAACCCGTCCAAATAGTACTCGGCGTTTTACTCTGCAAAATAATTGTTCACGAAGGTGATTGCCTCTTCATTTGACGAAAATCTCTGTCCTCCGAGCGCAATTTTTAGATGAGGGAACAAAAAGAAGTCGATTGGGGCTAGATCTGGTAAGGCGGATGGTCAAGCAGTTCAAACCGTAATTCGTGGATTTTCGCCATGGCAACCGCTGAGGTGTGAGACAGGATTTTCTTTTTCTACAAATGTGGCCGTTTTCCCGCAAGTTCTGACTTCAGCTTGTCAAGTAATGATGCGTAGTATGCTCCTGTAATGTTTTTTTTCCTTTTTGAAGATAGTCGATTAAAATAACTCCATGACTATCCCAAAAAACAGTCGCCATCACTTTCCCAGCCGAAAAACAGTTTTTTCTTTTTTTGGAGCCGGTTCCCCTTAGCAGTCCACTGTTTGGACTGTATTTTTGTTTCGGACGTATAATGGTGTATCCAAGTTTCATCTACAGTAATTAATAT
>CM040189.1:5056959-5081959 GCA_022606455.1 Callitettix versicolor | reverse complement strand
ACTTATATACTACTTCTTATGGCGGGGTATAGAAGTATGTTTTGTACGGGAAAAAAATCAGTTTGCCGTCACGCATCACGCTCTTATTAAAGTGACTACTTCTTATGGTGGGGTATGAATGTATGTTTTGCACGGGAAAAATTCAGTTTGCCGTCACGCATCACGCTCTTATATATTTTTTGTTTTAAAATGTATTTTTGAAGCGAAAAATTGCATGTTTGCGCCATTATACTACTTACCCAGTCCAACTTAATTATTTAGTTTTATGACAAGTGTTAACTGTGTAACAGTGACGTTTTATACGTTTATTATATATTGGTAGGTGTGAATAATAAATATTTAAATTATTTTAAACGCCATTATACTACTTACCCAGTCCAATTTTATTTAGTATTTAGTTTTATGACAAGTGTTAACTGTGTAACAGTGACGTTTTATACGTGTATTGGTAGGTGTGAATAATAAATATTTAAATTATTTTAAACGCCATTATACTACTTACCCAGTCCAACTTAATTATTTAGTTTTGTGTCAAGTGTTAACTGTGTAACAGTGACGTTTTATACGTTATTATATATTGGTAGGTGTGAATAATAAATATTTAAATTATTTTAAACGCCATTATACTACTTACCCAGTCCAATTTTATTTAGTATTTAGTTTTATGACAAGTATTAATTGTGTAACAATTTTTAATTCCAAACAATCAGCCTTTCCAAATTAAAATATTGCATTTTCCATTGAAGTTGGCATTTACAATGACAATAAGTCACAAGGTCAGATATTAAGTGTAGCAGGAATACATTTGGGACTCCGTGCTTCTCCCGTGGTCAGTTATAGCCTATCTAGTGTCGAGCAAAAATCTATGTCTTGGGGAAAAAAATCGTAAAATCATATAATATTTTATTTAGAAATATATTAAACTGAAATGAACGTACTCATGATTTTGAAAATCGACTATAAATTTTATTTTGTGGTGTAAAATATATAGCCATAAACCGTGATAAGTAGTCACTTCTGTCGGCAGTCATGCCACTGCCACCTTTTTTTTATTTTTTTGAATTACCAATAAAAAATCTGATTTTGTGAAAAGATCTTTTGTTCAATAATTATCAAAATCTGATAAGCGGATTTTGAGAAAAATGTTGAGTTTTCTTAGATACTTTCAAACCGATATTTTCGGAGAGATAAGTGATTGTAGAAAAGTTTGTGTAATATTTTTTTAAAGTCTTTTTTATTGATTTTGTACACCTATTACGATGGCTGTAAAAATAATGCTATCGCTTTTGTCGCTTTAAGTAGTATATGAAACCCTTATAAGACCTGTCACGCAACTAACGTGTGCACTGAAAGCCGGATAATCGAATAATTGTTGACACTACCGCATTACTTCGTCACTTTGCTAATCGCTACATCTCGAGAAAAGCCTTGACCCCTGACAGTATTGCACCATTTCTACTTACGTGCTATTTAACCATACAATTTGAAATCTTTATTATGAATTGCTCAATATTTGTGCTGCCGTTAACGTCATTCATCTATTTATTCGTTCTTGCAGTTGATATTTTTACACGCTTTTCCTGAACTTGCTCCCTCTGTCTGTATGCTTTATGGTTTAAATCTTGCAATCGATGTTTAATCCGCTTTCCATCATCCAATCGACTTGAAGTTTTTCACGCTTGCTTCCGATGACAATGCGATATTCAATAATTAGGCACATCAAATTTTGCTTCAATGTGCTAATTAACGAACTAAAATTGCATTGGAAAAATAGTTTTAGCGTTCTGCTCAATAGATTGCGTTAGTTTTCTAACACTTTTCACATTGAAAGTTGTCGGTAGGAGTGAGTTCGAGCACGGATCGACTCAATTTTTTCAAAAAATTTCGAAAAATCGATTACAAGATTCATCTCTAAAAAGTAGAAAATAAAATTTAAAAAATTTTGAACCACGCTTTTTTAGTTCAAGTATAAAATGCACTAAAAAGCAAAAAAAAATTTTTCATAGTCGGAGAATTTTTTTTTTTTATGTTTAACGTCTGACTATTGTGCATTCTTGGGCTAATGCAAACGATGGGATGATTTATAGCGTATGAAAACGTCAAGCCCTGGCCGGGAATCGAACCCGGGTCCTCGGGGTGAAAGCTATCAACTAGGCCACCGAGGCGGCCAGTCGGAGAATAAAGCGTGGGTGCCCATCAATACTCACTCACAAGGATCTTAAATAATTTCTAATTAATTAAACTGCACCCACGCTTTACTTTCCGACCGATGAAATATTTATTTTTTACTTTTTAGTGCATTTTAAATTCGAACTGAAAAAGCGTGTTTTTTAAATGTTTTTATTTTTTACTAAAAGTAGTGATGATTTTTTAAATTTTTACTAATTCAGGACACTAAATTCTTGTAATATTTTCATTTCAGCTTCTTCAAATATTAACGTAAGTTAACAAAATATGAAAATACAAAATATTTTCGTATTACAAATTACAATTAGTTTCATTAACTCAGATACACTCTACGTTTTGTTTTTCTTGATAACGTTATGTTCAGAATGGAAAAATGAGCACAATTCAGGCCATAATTATTTTGCTTATTTCTAATATTTCTATATTTTTAACTCCGTACGAATCGTTTTGTTTTTGGTTAAAGCAAAGCATTTTTGTCTAAAGCTTTCGAACTTTTCTTGCAGTTAAGCAGGCACAATTTGCATACATATACAAATAAATAGATTACATTTCCCTGTCAATTTTAGTACCTTGTGTAATTCTAAATAAAGCATTTTTAAATTGTTTCATTGCTTATTATCTATAATGCTTTCTTCTTCTTTTCGTTTCACCCTCTTTTGGGTACGCTGAATCAATCATTTCTTGCGCGCTGTACTTTTCTTTGTTCCCAGTAGCTCTTCATTCTTTCCGATCTTCTTTTCCTCTCCTCTTCCGAAATGACAGGTTTAGGTCTTATTTTGGTTTTATCTTGGAATCTTATTCTTTCGTCCTTGGTACTTATCTTAGCAGTTTGGTCAAGCAGTGAATTTTCTGTAATTTTTAATTCCATTAGGTCTTTTTCAATTTCTTTAAACCAGTTCGGTTTTGTTTTACGATTATGGAAAAAATCAAACACCTGTTTCGTCAATCTATTAGAGTTCATTCTAAGAAGATGGCCGTAAAAATTTATTCTCCTTTTTCTCATAGTATCTGACAGTTTTTCAATTTTCTTATAGAGAGCTTCATTTCTTATATATACTACCTTATTATCCTGAAATTTTGTTCCTATAATTTTTCTTAAGATTTTCCTTTCCGTTATTTATAATGCTTTATTATATGGGTAATTATATAGCAGAGTAGCCTCACTTCGAAATTAATTTTTATGGATCTTATTCGTCGAATATTTGTTAAAAACTTATTGTAACATCAAAAACAAGTGTCGGAAATACTATTTCAAGACAAAAAATATATATCGTGTATCGGTAAGGCAGGAAATCGCAGAAATATCGGTATTGCATATAACACGGTGATGCTTGAAGAAAACTTTTTTTTAAAAAAAAAGAAAAAGAATACTCAATAACCTAACTGACACGGTACTTGCGTGGATAGATTTCGATCGTATTCGTGTGTGCACCTGTCCCATAATCAACGACATTAACCGAGTGGTTGACCGTGAGTTGGACAAAGCCGTTGTCAGAAAGCCAAATTGTAAGCCTTCCAACAGTTACTTGTATTCACGCGTCACCGTGTTATGCCTAACAACCGTGTCAGTTAGGTTTTGGGGTTTTTTTGTTAAAAAAAAAAAAAAAGTTAATAAAGTTTATTATTAAAAACGTTTTAAATTCCTGCGTTCACTATGATAATGTAATATTTGTTTTGCGGACTTATAATGTAATATTTGTTTTGCGGACTTAAATTATGTAATTATATTATGTAATCATCTTTCCGACACATATTTTTGATGATAAAATATTTTTCTCACATTTACTTGACTAATAAAATCCATAAAAATTAATTTCGAAGTGAGGCTACTCTGCTATATAATTACCATTATATGCATTAATATCTTTAATTATTATATTAATACTTATTAAAGCATCTTTGTGTCAGTGCTTCTAAAATTGAAAATCTTTAACCAAATGCATCTTAAATATATTTTATATTTTTTCCTATCCGTTGTTCAATAAAATCATACCATCTAAACTAAAAACCAAAAAGAAGCAAACTTAATACATTTCTACGTACAAGCTATTGGCGATATTATACTTTATTGCAATAATCTCTTTAACTACCATCATTAATATTATTTTAGAATATGCCAGAATTTAATTGGAAAATGTAAATTAATCCAGCAGATTAATCACGAGAGAGAACAATATAAAATTTATATTTTATATCCGTCATGAAATAAATAATAATTTATTATGGACAGTGTTTTACAAAATATCTTCCAACGTACATAACCGTTATGTTTAATTGTTTCGTGGATACGGGTTTCATAAATATGAATTAATGAATCGCGGTGTTTTTAATTTGCGCAGTGTTGGCACACCTGCTGCAACTCAATAACTGAACAGTTTTACACGATGTGACAAAGTAAGTGCAGCTGTGCAGTTGTTTTAAATTCGCGGCGTGTAACATGTGCTTAGAGCAGAAATTAACTGAAATAACACGGAAAACACGAATATATGATTGCGTTTACATTAACACAGTGCAGTGCGACTGGTCACACACTGTAAGAGAAATTAAATGTTTATTGTCATTTGTAATTTTAATTTTGAGACTACGGGAGCAACGCCCATGAGCTCAGACATTTTGAGCTGCTTTGGAAGTTATATGTTTGGTAATATTGGTGGATCTAACGATTTTTGGTCAAGCGTTAGACCCACAATCCCAAGTCAAAATAAAATATCGTGATGAAAGCTTAATTTTTAAGTGGGGAGGGGTAGCTTAAGTACGCAGACTTTAGTTACGAAGTGACCTCCAAATTTAATCTAGCTACCTATGCATGCGGGGCTCAGTATGCACTCCGTATGGCTTTATTTCCTAAGCTACCTGCGGAAATTTTATGGCTGTAAATAAGTTTCCAAATCCCAGAAAACCCTCGGGAACTGGACAAGTGGACCTAAGGGGTTCAAAATAGAATGGGGCGGAAATACGTTGCGTTGTATCTAACCCAGAGGAACCAGCCAGCAGTGAATTACGCCACCTGCAGTTGAAGCAGTGGGAAATGGGGTCAAACATGTCAAATCACCCCTTTGCTACCGCTTTCTCCCTTCTCAGCGCTTTTGATCTCCCGTTTCACTTACATCTACCAAGACCCGCAGGGGGTGCGGAGTAGCTGCACCTATTGATAGGATTTAGACGTCTTTGCTGTAGCCGAGTCTACCACACACACACACACACACACACACACACACACACACACACACACACACACACACACACACACACACACACACACACACACACACACACACACACACACACACACACACACACACACACACACACACACACACACACACACACACACACACACACACACACACACACACACACACACACACACACACACACACACACACACACACACACACACACACACACACTTAAACACTTCACCCCCGCAGGGGGGTGCGGAGTAGCTGCACCTATTGAGAGGATTTAGACGTCCCTCGCGGTACCCTAGTCTAACACACACACTTACAACACAACACCCCCGCAGCGAGAGTGCTTAGTACCTGCACCTATTGAGAGGATTTAGACGGTTCTCGCGGTACCCGAGTCTAACACACACACACAACACTACACCCCCCCAGGTGGGTGCGTAGTAGCTGCACCTATTGAGAGGATTTAGACGTCCCTCGCGGTACCCGAATCTAACACACAAACTTACAACACTACACCCCCGCAGGGAATGCGGACTAGCTGCACCTATTGAGAGGATTTAGACGTCCCTCGCGGTACCCGAATCTAACACACAAACTTACAACACTACACCCCCGCAGGGAATGCGGACTAGCTGCACCTATTGAGAAGATTTAGACATCCCTCGCGGTACCCGAGTCTAACACAAACTTACACTTAGAACACTACACTTACGACTTTAACTTTTTACACTCACACTTACATTTAGGGAGGCGATAATGGCCTCAATGTGCTTTTTGCCTTAAAATAAAAAAACAAACTACATCTACCAACGTACGTACCCTGTCGCCTATCTTCAATTTGTAATTAAATCTAGTTTCAGAAATCCCCCTTCAGATCTCGAACTCAGGATAATTATAAGACTAATTACAGAGCATTACAATTTGATGGTGAATATGAGAAGGGTAGGCTTGTACAGTGGAGAAAACGTATGTAGGTTATGCAGGAAGTGGAAAAATTGCACCACAGAATCTATTGGTGTGAGGCTTTAGTCAGCAAGAGGCAAAAGGTGTTTCAGGATCCCGAAGGCACTGTGGACTGTGGAAGGCGCGTACTGAATTAGAATCTAAGAGGCTTGCACAAGGAGAACTTTGATCGCGGTGTCAGGTGCACCAAAACCCTTAACCTCAAAAATAATTCCAATAAAGCCATTCCTTCTAAAACCAATGTCGCGTTACTAAATATTTCTAAACGAGGTTCTCTAACTTTCTAAAAACTAATTTTAATGTTTGAACAAAACTATCTAGTAGACTGTTCATTGTTCCAGTAAGTATAAAAAGATTAGCATGAGCGCGCGCTTACACACACACGCGCACTCACTTTTTTTCAATATATTGTAGGATAACAAAAACAAATTAAACGCTATGATAAAAATGCAAAGCAATCTTTTAAATCATCTACGCAAAAGTATTAATAAAAATACTTTGCCCATTAGATTAGGTTTTGTAGCCACCATTAATCAAATGGAAGAGAACTGATTGAGGAAGAGAATCTACGCAGCTGTACAGACTATGACTCCAGGGATGATGCAGCGTACATAGTCAGGGATAGAATGTCGCCTAATTAACTGCCGGGTCCGTAGGTAACGGAGTAGCTAACATGAAAACCTAGTAGATAACACGAAACATTTCAATGTTTGTTTATCTTTTGGTATCTCTTTATTTGTTTCACCCAACTTTGAGGTACACCAAATCAATCACTTCTCAATGTTCTGTGCCTTCCTTGTAGCCCAATATTGCTTCATACGTTGTGATCTTGCTTTTCTTTCTTCGTCAGAGATTTGGATCGCTTGGATTTGAATTTGCCTTGGAACCGTTCCTTTTTGTCCTTGGTTATTGTTTTGGCTGTATCTTTTTGTATATTTATAACTAGTTTACTTTTTTTAAATTACGCACAACTTACTGTATGATGTGGTAGGTTGCAACTATTTTCTAGTTTATTTTTAATGAAAAAGAAATAAACGTAGACTGTTTCCTTCAAAATATTTTAATAAAAAAATTTTGCTGGAAAACCACCAAATAGCCGGAGAAATAATTATGGTTAAACCGATACTTATGGCGACTAAATGTAAGCAGTCATAAGCATGTGCACTCTTTTATAGAGCTAATTTTAAAAACAATCTATAAAAACAGGATATTAATACGAGGTGCGGCTATTAAATAACGAGACTGACGTAAAAAATTTTATTTTCATTTTATACGTAATTACTTATTATCACCTTCAACATACACCCCTTAACCTTCAACGGCGATGATAACCTTAACGGTTTTTCGTCGGAAAAAAAACATACACCCCTTCTCTATGCCTACAACGCTCCATGCGAATTTTCCATTGTTGGAAACAGTGCTGGAAGTCATCTTCTGTCAACCCCTTCAGGACGCTTGACGCTTTCACTTTTACAGCTTCCACGGACTCAAATCTCGTACCTTTTAATGCAGATTTCACCTTAGGGAACAGATACAAGTCACATGGTTCAAGGTGGATGTTCTAACACTGGGATGCTATACTTGGTCAGGAACCTCGACAGATAACGCGGAATGAGCTGGCGCATTGTCTTGGTGGAAAACCCACGATTTGTCCTTCCAAATTTCGGGTCGTTTTTTTCTTACTCTTTCACGTAGTTTACCAAGTACCTCAAGGTAGTAATATCGATTAATTGACCTTCAGGAACCCAGTAAAGGTACACAATCCCATGAATATCGAAAGAAACAATCATAATTGCTTTAAATTTTGACTTGCTGATCCTTGCTTTTTTGGCTCTCGCTGAAGTTGGGGTCTTAGAATGCATGGATTGGCGATTTGTTTCCGGATCATACGTAAAAAACCACGATTCATCACGTGTTATTATCCTTTCCAATAAATTTGGGTGATTTTCAAACGGCATCCAAAGTGTCAGTACAAACATTTTTGCGAGCTGCTTGTTGTTCAAACGTGAGAATTTTTGGCACACACTTTTCGCATGTTCAAACTGTCACGTAAAATTTGCTGTACACATTCTTTATCAATGCCTACAGTTTCACCATTTGCACCAATACTTAATCGACAGTCAGACCGAATCAAATTAGCAACTTTTTCGACTTTGTCATCCGTTTTTGATGTTGAAGGGTGAGCTGGCCGCGAATCATCTTCAACGTCTTGTCGGCCATCTTGAAAACGCTTAAACCATTCAAAAACACGTACCCGCGATAAAAATTCAGTGCCATACACTTCTTTCAGTAAATTATAAGTTTCAGTAGCGGTTTTTCCAAGTTTGAAGTGAAATTTAACAACAATTCGTTACTCTATTATAACACTATTTTTTCCGGCAAAACAAAATAACAACACTAACGGAAATGAAGGTTATGACTAAACAGTGTTGGTTACACAAACGAGACTAACTGCATTCTGAATAGAAAGGTTTACACTAAACAGCTGTCGGTCAATGGCGGTTGGCGCATGCCCACTTGTTCCGCCGCAGCGTCAGTCTCGTTATTTAATAGCCACACCTCGTAGTCAAAACATTTGGTTTATAGTACATGACATTTACAACTAGACTGACCAGAATAACCCTGTTGTATATTATTCTGTTAAACAAAATCGCCATTTTTAATTTGAAGTTTTTACTTATTTTTTACTCTGGCTACGTTAAAACAAAAGTAAGTAATTTTTTAATGCAACACCATCAAAGAATTTTCAAAATTGAGTACAAGGATTACGTATTTTTTTTAGAAGTACCAAACATAAAAAATAAATTTTCTGAAATATTTATCGATATTTTTGACTTTTTTTGTAAATATTTCACAAAAACAATGCGTTCATACCAACAATTAAAAAATATATTAACAGTCGTATAATTATTCTGCCCAGAAAGTAAAAGTCATAATTAAAAGTTATTAGAGAAACTGTTTTTTTATTACCACTTAATTGCTGTTCATTTCAACAAGAATTTAAAAATTAAAAATACCTGTTTTTTTCTAATTGCAACGTTCATAAATATTGTAAAATTTAATTTTTAAAGTCGTGTAAGATCAATATTATTTTTTCAATATGGCCGCCAATTTTAAAAAGCGAATACGTTTGAAATTGCTGTTTTCTTGATATCGTTAATTTCTGTTTCGAAAAATGTATTTCAATCACGTCACACATTTGTTTGCAGGGATTTTTTTTTAGTTGAGACGTTACCCTGATCATATTTTCAGACCAACCTGTAAATTGCAAACAGAATTATGCAAAGCTAACCTAACTCAGCTGTATCCGGCAAATTGTAACGGTCATTTAATTACGAATGTTTTGGGTGTAAAATCTAATTCTACTAAATATAAACACGCCCAAGCACCTGGATTAATAAGATTTACCAGTTGGTGAGGTTAGGAGCGCTGCGTTGGTTTTCCCAGCTCATTGGTAATTCCGTTTTGCTTGTCTTAGCGCGTTAATACAATAAATCACCAAGGATGTAGAGAAAATTTGGTCTAACTGAATTAGTTTATTCGTTTATTACAAGCGACACGGACAGAAATGTTACAGATTTTGTGGTCCTGGAACATTTCCACCGAATCTGGAATTAATTTTTCGTTACTTACTTTTCGGTTTTCCTAAACGTATGCAAACAAAAATTGATAAAGTAAAAAAAAAACGAAAATAATGGTTGTTGTGATGGGCTTCGAACTTCCGAAAATATTTTAACCTACGTTCCACCATCTCACAGTTAAAACCTAAATAAATTGGCATTTTAAATTTCCAAATTATACTAGAAATTTTTAATGCAAATATACTTCAAATATTAGAGCAATGGTGAAATCAGTTTTTCAAAGGAATGTAAGACACAAAATTATGATTTTTTAAGAAAGGTTTCACGTATTCACTCAATATGTATTTAGACATATTTATAATAGTTGCTGAATTTCAGATTTTACTTTAATTCGAGTAAGTAAAAGTTGTTCAATACCGTGTCCTGAATTTCGTGCGTTTTTACAGTTTTCGTGTGTTATAGTTGCTCATTTCGTACCAAGGCACTTAGACATATTTACAATAGTTGCTGAATTTCAGATTTTATTTTAATTCGATTAAGTAAAAGTTGTTCAATACCGTGTCCTGAATTTCGTGCGTTTTTACAGTTTTCGTGTGTTATAGTTGCTCATTTCGTACCAAGGCACTTAGACATATTTACAATAGTTGCTGAATTTCAGATTTTATTTTAATTCGATTAAGTAAAAGTTGTTCAATACCGTGTCCTGAATTTCGTGCGTTTTACAGTTTTCGTGTGTTATAGTTGCTCATTTCGTACCAAGGCACTTAGACATATTTACAATAGTTGCTGAATTTCAGATTTTATTTTAATTCGATTAAGTAAAAGTTGTTCAATACCGTGTCCTGAATTTCGTGCGTTTTACAGTTTTCGTGTGTTATAGTTGCTCATTTCGTACCAAGGCACTTAGACATATTTACAATAGTTGCTGAATTTCAGATTTTATTTTAATTCGATTAAGTAAAAGTTGTGCAATACCGTGTCCTGAATTTCGTGCGTTTTACAGTTTTCGTGTGTTATAGTTGCTCATTTCGTACCAAGGCACTTAGACATATTTACAATAGTTGCTGAATTTCAGATTTTATTTTAATTCGATTAAGTAAAAGTTGTTCAATACCGTGTCCTGAATTTCGTGCGTTTTTACAGTTTTCGTGTGTTATAGTTGCTCATTTCGTACCTAGGCACTTGGACATATTTACAATAGTTGCTGAATTTCAGATTTTATTTTAATTCGATTAAGTAAAAGTTGTTCAATACCGTGTCCTGAATTTCGTGCGTTTTTACAGTTTTCGTGTGTTATAGTTGCTCATTTCGTACCAAGGCACTTAGACATATTTACAATAGTTGCTGAATTTCAGATTTTATTTTAATTCGATTAAGTAAAAGTTGTTCAATACCGTGTCCTGAATTTCGTGCGTTTTTACAGTTTTCGGGTGTTATATTTAAGTTTCTCATTTCGTACCTAGGCACTTGGACATTTTTACTAAGTGGTAAGTGGCGACATTGCTCCATCTCGGAATATATTTGGTTTATAAGTATTTTAAAAAATTATAAATATAATTAGATGGAAAATCCAAATGATTTAATTAAAAAAAAATAATGAGGTTGATTAAATTTTAATTAAAACATTGCTTTCTAAATTCTAAGAAACTCAAGACTGGTCGATTATAATAAAAAGAGTAAGGCTCTTAAAAATATAATTTTTTAATTCTCTAATTCCAGTAAATCACTGATTATTATTTTAAAAGCTGTCAGTAATAATATAGAAAATTTAAAGTAACCGCCATTTTGAATTGGCCGAACAAATTTTGCTGTATGAAGTACTTTGACCAAGTTCTTACGTACTTGACACATGTAAGTATTAAGTGTGTACTAGTGCGCATGTGCAAACTTTCGCAGTTAATGGGAAAAAGAAACGAATAGTATAAAACAATTTACAACAAGAATTTGAACAGTTTTATAGAACCCCTTTATAAATTATGAAATATTGCTGAATATATCTGACTTGTGATATATGTGGCAATCGTAACGTACCTTGTTGGTACATGAACGAAAAAGAAAAGAGGTTAGGCTGTTCTTTTTATAAGATTACAATCCGTAATTAAATGTGGAAAAGCATGAATTCTGCGAATAAAAAAAAATCGTATAGTAACACTGGCTAGTATTTAATTACTATTAGATTATTATATTATTATTATTATTATTATTATTATTACCGTTACCGTTACTGTTACCGTTACCGTTACCGTTACCGTTACCGTTGCCGTTACCGTTACCGTTACCGTTACCGTTGCCGTTACCCTTGCCGTTGCCGTTGCCGTTGCCGTTGCCGTTGCCGTTGCCGTTGCCGTTGCCGTTGCCGTTGCCGTTACCGTTACCGTTACCGTTACCGTTACCGTTACCGTTACCGTTACCGTTACCGTTACCGTTACCGTTACCGTTACCGTTACCGTTACCGTTACCGTTACCGTTACCGTTACCGTTACCGTTACCGTTACCGTTACCGTTGCCGTTACCCTTGCCGTTGCCGTTGCCGTTGCCGTTGCCGTTGCCGTTGCCGTTGCCGTTACCGTTACCGTTACCGTTACCGTTACCGTTACCGTTACCGTTACCGTTACCGTTACCGTTACCGTTACCGTTACCGTTACCGTTACCGTTACCGTTACCGTTACGTTTTCGTTTTCGTTTTCGTTTTCGTTTTCGTTTTCGTTTTCGTTTTCGTTATCGTTATCGTTATCGTTATCGTTATCGTTATCGTTATCGTTATCGTTATCGTTATCGTTATCGTTATTCTTACTGTTATTGTTATTGTTATTATTATTGTTACCGTTACCGTTACCGTTACCATTACCATTATTATTATTATTATTATTTCAATACTTGTATTTAAAGATTACTATACAATTGTTGCAAAACTAATTAAGTCTATCATTTTTTGTCAATATGAACTGCTGTTAAAGTAGACGTCATAGTTACATTCAATACTTACTTGTATGACTTGCTAATAAAGCAGTCTTTCATTATTTTTAAATTTATTTAACACAATAGGCCTCACTTTGTTGTAATTTTATATTCAAAACCGTAACATAAAATTAGCAATTGAATTGTAACATTGTACCTTATTGAAATATTTACAAATAATACCACAATAAAATATAAATTAGGCTACAATATTTACTGTTCACTAAAAGCAGAGTCTTTTATTTAATAACATTTATACGAGAAATTGGCTTAGATTTTCGTACCGATGTAACTTTTAAAACTGATTAGGTCAATAATTGTTAAAGTTTTTGATAGAGCAATATTATTTTCAACAGTATTTTTTAGCAATCAGCTGTTTTATTACACATACAATTATTTATCATATATGTCTGTATTGTGCTGCACTCTTACTAGTGTATTTTATACTATTTCAGTATAATTTTGTTTACAAGCTTTTTATCTGTTTTAAGTCAGTTTTTTTTTTTTGTAAAGCCTTAAAATGGACAATTATGAGGCTTATGAGTTCCCTAGTCTTCTGTCGAAAGTGTAGGTATCCAATATATGTATTTTCACTAATGCAGGTTCTTATGTTTCGTACAAAACCGATTTAAATGCTTAGCGTGATAATAAATGAAAGATTATTTATGCATAATATTTGTGACTGACTCCTTAGAGTGATCTAGAAACAGGAAATCCGTCTATCACTGAACGAGTCTTAAAACATAATCTTCAAAATCTCATTTTCGAATGAATAAAACCCAGCGCAGTTATGGTTTTATTACTATTTATTCTCACTAATTTTGACTATTAAAATTTTTACTATTTATTCTAGCCGCCTCGGTGGTCTAGTGGATAGCGTACTAGGCTTTCACACCGAGGACCTGGGTTCAATTCCCGGCCAGGGCTTGGCATTTTCATACGCTATAAATCATCCAATCGTCTGCATTAGCCCAAGTGTGCACAATAGTCAGACGTTAAAAAAAAAAAAAAAAAAAAACTATTTATTCTTATTTCTATTTTTAAATTTATGACACACAGTCTTGAGTGTTGTATCATCATACCTAAATTTAAGCTATTTTCAAGAATATGCAATATTTATAAATATTTATCTAAATTTAATTACTTTGAATGATAATAAAAGTTGCCTACCTATTTTTTGTAAATATGTATCCACTTGAGGATTTTAAGGGAAAATAAGAAGTCGTTGATATAATGAGACTATACTAAAGGGCAGAGAGGTAATTACAGTCAAGGGCTGCTTCAACCTAAGGACTTACGTCAGCCTTTCTGTTAAAGTCTACATTCAAGTATATTTGCATAGGTGTCTTAGTGAGTAAATAATAAGCTGACACCACACAATGAAGGCCCGGTGGCATATTGTGTCCATGTAATTAACTTAAAAAAGAGTTAGCGTTTTTGAAAATAAATCATAAAAATACAGACTATGATTTGGTAATGTTTAATGTTGCAGATACGCGTTTTTAATAAGTTATATTCTTCGCTTGTATTTAAAAAAATTTTGATCGTAATTTTTTTATTTGCCTGTTTGTTTTATTTACTCATTACGAAAAATATAAAGAAGGAAATCTTGAGGTTTTGATGAATCTTTATGTTTTCAGACCACCAAAATGTATTTATAACTTTTTTAATATGTGAATGTGCGTGTGGCGCGCGCGTGCGTGTGTATCAGTCACTGAAGACAACAATAATTGATCAATTTTTATGAAATCAAACAAATCATGAGTAAGTAGTGAGCACGAACATTTAGAATTAATCCATATTTCAAAATCAAATTTTTAATTTAAAAAAGTTTTTTATTAACTCTTTTTGAAAAAATATTATTAAAATTAAAAATATTCGAATCAGTTTTAATCATTTTCAACGCAGTTTTCTCCGGTTTAGTTAAAGAAAACTGAAACAAAGTATAGTTTCCAATATCGCCAGAATGTTATAGTCAGAAGCTATCGACAAAATTGTTCTAGAAACTGCTTTATCGTTCAAAGCAATCCTAGACAACTGTTGGATTTAATTTGTTTTTTCCCGTTTATTTTTAAACTGTAAATAAATAAATAACTAAAATTTTGATCAAAATCTGATTAGCCGAAGTTTAGAAAACCTCTGTAATATACTATATTTTGTAGAAGGACCCGCTGCTTAAGACAGAGAGAAGGATCATCAGAACGTGTCTCAACAAAAGCTACCGGAAAGACAGGACCTGGAGAATAGCCACCAATGAAACAGTATACAAATATATCGACTCAGTTCTCAGTGTAATGAAAAAACAAATAATTTCCCACTTCTTTCACATATTAAAATTGCCGGAGGACAGAATCCTGAGACAACTGGTAATGAGAAGCATCAACAGGAAAACACAAGGAATATACATCACACAAGTCCTCGGAGACCTCAGTGAAATAGGAATGAAAATGGATGATGCAACAGACAAATGTAAAATAACACGCATTCTTAAGACTAATAAATTTAAAGTGGATAAACCGAAGAGACACAAGAAGGTAGTGATCACAGATGCCGTCAGGAAGCAACGATCTGATCGAATGAGGGATTATTGGAGAAAAAAATTACAGCCCAATGTTAGGAAGAACTGAAATTTAGACTATAGTGGTCCCATGAGGCAAAAAAAATACTAAATTTGTGATTGTATACATTATTCATCTGATAAATTTAAAATATTTTTGAATCGAAAACGTCATGTAAAAACCGCTACGCTTGCCGTAAATATTCTTAAAGTGAATAATAATTCTATCAGATACATTCTATCAAAAACAGTTCTATAGTTTCTGCATATTATACTAAGGATCGTAGGTTCAAAATCTGCTCTGACATTAATTTTAT
Organism: Callitettix versicolor; assembly: GCA_022606455.1. Classification (NCBI taxonomy): domain Eukaryota; kingdom Metazoa; phylum Arthropoda; class Insecta; order Hemiptera; family Cercopidae; genus Callitettix; species Callitettix versicolor. The sequence goes on along the minus strand of CM040189.1, from coordinate 5,066,205 downwards.
ATAATTATTTATTTATTTAAAAGTACAGGTATGTATATAATTAAGTTATATACATTATTACATTATTATTAATTATTATTTATTATTATTATTATTATTAATTATTATTTATTATTATTATTATTATTAATTATTATTTATTATTATTATTTATTATTATTATTATTATTATTATTATTATTATTATTATTATTATTATTATTATTATTATTATTATTATTATTATTATTATTATTATTATTATTATTTATTATTATTATTATTATTATTATTATTATTATTATCATTATTATTATTATTATTATTATCATTATTATTTATTATTATTATTATTACATTATTATAATAAATAATAAATATTAAATTATAATTGCCACTATTACACAACATAACCGACATATAGCACAACATTGTTTTGTTTACATGCACAATCGTCCACATTGTAAGTTAATTAAGAATTACGCTTATTTAAATTATTAATTAACGCCATTATTCTACTTGCCCATCCCATAAATCACAATTGTTTGATCATTAAAAGTTTTATGTATTTTACAAGGTTGATATTTAATGTTTCTAGGCCTACATGATATAGGTTTTCTTTAATATCAGTTTTTTATACTTTTCCTCTGGTAATAATAACAGAAAGAATGTCATTGGACCAATATAAACCAACAGTGAACATTGATTACTTATATTTTTTAAGATGTAATTTCTGTCAGCTAATGCACCGACTTCCACATTAAAATTTGTGGTTTTTTTAATAAAAATTTATAAATAACAAATACCTTGTAAAATTTTTTAAGAAACGCAAATAATTAATTAACTAAGAACGTAAAAATGCCTATGATACCATATTTTTAAACCTAAAGTCGATATTTTTTAATTCAAACTTTATAGTACCAATCGGCTTTGTGTTTTTGTAACTCAAACACAGCACACTTCAAAAAACAGGGACCATAATTTATAATCCAAAAATGTCTGTTATTGAACCAAAAATAAAAATTATATATCATGTTTTCTCTTCCTTTTTTTATATTAATTACCATAATTTGTTAAAAAACACGACAAATTAGCATTGCTGGTTTTTAACTACATAACCTAAAAGTTATTGTAACCTATCAGCTGTTCAATGAAATCAGCTGATTATTACCACTTGATATAAAAACAACTATAACGATCTTTTACTATAACGTAGCTTGTTTTTAACAACATAACTCAGAACGTATTATAGCATATCAGCTGTTCAATGAAATCATCTGATCTTTACGAATTAATATTAAAAACTGATCTTTTACTATAACGTAGCTTATTTTTAACAACATAACTCAGAACGTATTATAGCATATCAGCTGTTCAATGAAATCATCTGATCTTTACGAATTAATACAAAAAAAACAGATCTTTTACTATAACGTAGCTTGTTTTTAACAACATAACTCAGAACGTATTATAGCATATCAGCTGTTCAATGAAATCATCTATTATTAGTACAATTATCATCTATCATCTTTACGAATTAATAAAAAAAAAACAGATCTTTTACTATAACGTGGCTTGTTTTTAACACCATAACTCAGAACGTATTATAGCATATCAGCTGTTCAATGAAATCATCTGATCATTACGAATTAATATAAAAAAACTGATCTTTTACTATAACGTAGCTTGTTTTTAACAACATAACTCAGAACGTATTATAGCATATCAGATGTTCAATAAAATCATCTGATCATTACGAATTAATATAAAAAAACTGATCTTATACTATAACGTGGCTTGTTTTTAACAACATAACCTAGAATGTATTATAGCATATCAGCTGTTCAATGAAATCATCTGATCTTTACGAATTAATATAAAAAAACTGATCTTTTACTATAACGTGGCTTGTTTTTAACACCATAACTCAGAACGTATTATAGCATATCAGCTGTTCAATGAAATCATCTAATCATTACGAATTAATATAAAAAAACTGATCTTTTACTATAACGTGGCTTGTTTTTAACACCATAACTCAGAACGTATTATAGCATATCAGCTGTTCAATGAAATCATCTGATCATTACGAATTAATATAAAAAAACTGATCTTTTACTATAACGTGGCTTGTTTTTAACACCATAACTCAGAACGTATTATAGCATATCAGATGTTCAATGAAATCATCTGATCTTTACGAATTATTATAAAAAACTGATCTTTTACTATAACGTGGCTTGTTTTTAACACCATAACTCAGAACGTATTATAGCCTATCAGCTGTTCAATGAAATCATCTGATCTTTACGAATTAATATAAAAAAACTGATCTTTTACTATAACGTAGCTTATTTTTAACAACATAACTCAGAACGTATTATAGCATATCAGCTGTTCAATGAAATCATCTGATCTTTACGAATTAATATAAAAAAACTGATCTTTTACTATAACGTAGCTTGTTTTTTACAACATAACCTAGAATGTATTATAGCATATCAGCTGTTCAATGAAATCATCTGATCTTTACGAATTAATATAAAAAAACTGATCTTTTACTATAACGTGGCTTGTTTTTAACACCATAACTCAGAACGTATTATAGCCTATCAGCTGTTCAATGAAATCATCTGATCTTTACGAATTAATATAAAAAAACTGATCTTTTACTATAACGTAGCTTTTGTTTTTAACAACATAACTCTAGAATGTATTATAGCATATCAGCTGTTCAATGAAATCATCTGATCTTTACGAATTAATATAAAAAAACTGATCTTTTACTATAACGTAGCTTGTTTTTTACAACATAACCTAGAATGTATTATAGCATATCAGCTGTTCAATGAAATCATCTGATCTTTACGAATTAATATAAAAAAACTGATCTTTTACTATAACGTAGCTTATTTTTAACAACATAACTCAGAACGTATTATAGCATATCAGCTGTTCAATGAAATCATCTGATCTTTACGAATTAATATAAAAAAACTGATCTTTTACTATAACGTAGCTAGTTTTTTACAACATAACCTAGAACGTATTATAGCCTATCAGCTGTTCAATAAAATCATCTGATCTTTACGAATTAATACAAAAAAACTGATCTTTTACTATAACGTAGCTTATTTTTTTACAACATAAACCTAGAATGTATTATAGCATATCAGCTGTTCAATGAAATCATCTGATCTTTACGAATTAATAAAAAAAAACAGATCTTTTACTATAACGTAGCTTATTTTTAACAACATAACTCAGAACGTATTATAGCATATCAGCTGTTCAATGAAATCATCTGATCTTTACGAATTAATACAAAAAAAACAGATCTTTTACTATAACGTAGCTTATTTTTAACAACATAACTCAGAACGTATTATAGCATATCAGCTGTTCAATGAAATCATCTGATCTTTACGAATTAATAAAAAAACTGATCTTTTACTATAACGTAGCTTGTTTTTTACAACATAACCTAGAATGTATTATAGCATATCAGCTGTTCAATGAAATCATCTGATCTTTACGAATTAATATAAAAAAACTGATCTTTTACTATAACGTAGCTTGTTTTTTACAACATAACCTAGAATGTATTATAGCATATCAGCTGTTCAATGAAATCATCTGAACTTTACGAATTAATACAAAAAAACTGATCTTTTACTATAACGTAGCTTGTTTTTAACAACATAACCTAGAATGTATTATAGCATATCAGCTGTTCAACTAAATCATCTGATCTTTACGAATTAATATAAAAAAACTGATCTTTTACTATAACGTAGCTTGTTTTTTACAACATAACCTAGAATGTATTATAGCATATCAGCTGTTCAACTAAATCATCTGATCTTTACGAATTAATATAAAAAAACTGATCTTTTACTATAACGTAGCTTGTTTTTTACAACATAACCTAGAATGTATTATAGCATATCAGCTGTTCAATTAAATCATCTGATCTTTACGAATTAATATAAAAAACTGATCTTTTACTATAACGTAGCTTGTTTTTAACAACATAACTCAGAACGTATTATAGCATATCAGCTGTTTAATGAAATCATCTGATCTTTACGAATTAATATAAAAAACTGATCTTTACTATAACGTAGCTTATTTTTAACAACATAACTCAGAACGTATTATAGCATATCAGCTGTTCAATGAAATCATCTGATCTTTACGAATTAATACAAAAAAAAACAGATCTTTTACTATAACGTAGCTTATTTTTAACAACATAACTCAGAACGTATTATAGCATATCAGCTGTTCAATGAAATCATCTGATCTTTACGAATTAATATAAAAAAAACTGATCTTTTACTATAACGTAGCTTGTTTTTTACAACATAACCTAGAACGTATTATAGCATATCAGCTGTTCAATTAAATCATCTGATCTTTACGAATTAATATAAAAAACTGATCTTTTACTATAACGTAGCTTGTTTTTTACAACATAACCTAGAACGTATTATAGCATATCAGCTGTTCAATTAAATCATCTGATCTTTACGAATTAATATAAAAAACTGATCTTTTACTATAACGTAGCTTGTTTTTTACAACATAACCTAGAATGTATTATAGCATATCAGCTGTTCAATTAAATCATCTGATCTTTACGAATTAATATAAAAAACTGATCTTTTACTATAACGTAGCTAGTTTTTTACAACATAACCTAGAACGTATTATAGCCTATCAGCTGTTCAATGAAATCATCTGATCTTTACGAATTAATATAAAAAAACTGATCTTTTACTATAACGTAGCTTGTTTTTTACAACATAACCTAGAATGTATTATAGCATATCAGCTGTTCAATGAAATCATCTGATCTTTACGAACTAATATAAAAAAACTGATCTTTTACTATAACGTGGCTTGTTTTTAACACCATAACTCAGAACGTATTATAGCCTATCAGCTGTTCAATGAAATCATCTGATCTTTACGAATTAATATAAAAAAACTGATCTTTTACTATAACGTAGCTTGTTTTTTACAACATAACCTAGAATGTATTATAGCATATCAGCTGTTCAATGAAATCATCTGATCTTTACGAATTAATATAAAAAAAACTGATCTTTTACTATAATGTAGCTTGTTTTTTACAACATAACCTAGAACGTATTATAGCATATCAGCTGTTCAATGAAATCATCTGATCTTTACGAATTAATATAAAAAAAACTGATCTTTTACTATAACGTAGCTTGTTTTTTACAACATAACCTAGAACGTATTATAGCATATCAGCTGTTCAATGAAATCATCTGAACTTTACGAATTAATATAAAAAAACTGATCTTTTACTATAACGTAGCTTGTTTTTTACAACATAACCTAGAACGTATTATAGCATATCAGCTGTTCAATTAAATCATCTGATCTTTACGAATTAATATAAAAAACTGATCTTTTACTATAACGTAGCTTGTTTTTTACAACATAACCTAGAACGTATTATAGCATATCAGCTGTTCAATTAAATCATCTGATCTTTACGAATTAATATAAAAAACTGATCTTTTACTATAACGTAGGTTGTTTTTTACAACATAACCTAGAACGTATTATAGCCTATCAGCTGTTCAATGAAATCATCTGATCTTTACGAATTAATATAAAAAAACTGATCTTTTACTATAACGTAGCTTGTTTTTTACAACATAACCTAGAATGTATTATAGCATATCAGCTGTTCAATGAAATCATCTGATCTTTACGAATTAATATAAAAAAACTGATCTTTTACTATAACGTGGCTTGTTTTTAACACCATAACTCAGAACGTATTATAGCCTATCAGCTGTTCAATGAAATCATCTGATCTTTACGAATTAATATAAAAAAACTGATCTTTTACTATAACGTAGCTTGTTTTTTACAACATAGCCTAGAATGTATTATAGCATATCAGCTGTTCAATTAAATCATCTGATCTTTACGAATTAATATAAAAAAAACTGATCTTTTACTATAACGTAGCTTGTTTTTTACAACATAACCTAGAACGTATTATAGCCTATCAGCTGTTCAATGAAATCATCTGATCTTTACGAATTAATATAAAAAAAACTGATCTTTTACTATAACGTAGCTTGTTTTTTACAACATAACCTAGAACGTATTATAGCATATCAGCTGTTCAATGAAATCATCTGAACTTTACGAATTAATATAAAAAAACTGATCTTTTACTATAACGTAGCTTGTTTTTACAACATAACCTAGAACGTATTATAGCATATCAGCTGTTCAATTAAATCATCTGATCTTTACGAATTAATATAAAAACTGATCTTTTACTATAACGTAGCTTGTTTTTTACAACATAACCTAGAACGTATTATAGCATATCAGCTGTTCAATTAAATCATCTGATCTTTACGAATTAATAAAAAACTGATCTTTTACTATAACGTAGCTTATTTTTTACAACATAACCTAGAACGTATTATAGCATATCAGCTGTTCAATGAAATCATCTGATCTTTACGAATTAATATAAAAAAACTGATCTTTTACTATAACGTGGCTTGTTTTTAACAACATAACCTAGAACGTATTATAGCATATCAGCTGTTCAATTAAATCATCTGATCTTTACGAATTAATATAAAAAACTGATCTTTTACTATAACGTAGCTTGTTTTTAACAACATAACTCAGAACGTATTATAGCATATCAGCTGTTCAATGAAATCATCTGATCTTTACGAATTAATATTAAAAACTGATCTTTTACTATAACGTAGCTTGTTTTTTACAACATAACCTAGAATGTATTATAGCATATCAGCTGTTCAACTAAATCATCTGATCTTTACGAATTAATATAAAAACTGATCTTTTACTATAACGTAGCTTGTTTTTTACAACATAACCTAGAACGTATTATAGCATATCAGCTGTTCAACTAAATCATCTGATCTTTACGAATTAATATAAAAAAACTGATCTTTTACTATAACGTAGCTTGTTTTTTACAACATAACCTAGAATGTATTATAGCATATCAGCTGTTCAACTAAATCATCTGATCTTTACGAATTAATATAAAAACTGATCTTTTACTATAACGTAGCTTGTTTTTTACAACATAAACCTAGAACGTATTATAGCATATCAGCTGTTCAATGAAATCATCTTATCTTTACGAATTAATACAAAAAAAACAGATCTTTTACTATAACGTAGCTTATTTTTAACAACATAACTCAGAACGTATTATAGCATATCAGCTGTTCAATGAAATCATCTGATCTTTACGAATTAATATAAAAAAAAAACTGATCTTTTACTATAACGTAGCTTGTTTTTAACAACATAACTCAGAACGTATTATAGCATATCAGCTGTTTAATGAAATCATCTGATCTTTACGAATTAATATAAAAAACTGATCTTTTACTATAACGTAGCTTGTTTTTTACAACATAACCTAGAACGTATTATAGCATATCAGCTGTTCAATTAAATCATCTGATCTTTACGAATTAATATAAAAAACTGATCTTTTACTATAACGTAGCTTGTTTTTAACAACATAACTCAGAACGTATTATAGCATATCAGCTGTTCAATGAAATCATCTGATCTTTACGAATTAATATAAAAAAACTGATCTTTTACTATAACGTGGCTTGTTTTTAACAACATAACTCAGAACGTATTATAGCATATCAGCTGTTCAATGAAATCATCTGATCTTTACGAATTAATATAAAAAAATTGATATTTTATTATAACCTAGCTAGTTTTTAACAACGTAACCTAGAACGTATTATAGCCTATCAGCTGTTCAATGAAATCACCTGGCCTGTTCTTGTAAAATAACTAATTAAATTAATCAAAATTAAATTAACGGTTCATTTCATATACTTAAATTGGTGAAACTTCTTCGCAATTTTTTTAGTGTAGTGGTTATCAAGCGCGCTAGGTTCTATCAGGGACGGAAAACGTAATTTTTAATTATAATTAATTTAATGTAATATTTGCAACACAAAAAATATATATCTACGTAAACATGATCCTCGCATCAGGCGTCCCGCAAAAATCACGTCACAAACAGCCCAAAACATGATACATGATTCAAACGTTAAACTAAATCTAGTTTACACATACACTAAAATGTAATTGTAGTTTGTATATTTCACAAAATTTGAATTCAAATAATTTGCAAAATTTAATAATATTGTACAGACAGTGGTGTTGATGAAATGAGTAAACAACCGGTGATATTTAGTCACATCATTAGTTTACAAAGCTTATTTTATCACTGTTACTCGTAACAAAAATATCGAACAACTAATATTTTCTAAAAAGAAAAATATTTAAATAAAATTGTTTAATTTATCGTTTACTTTTATGTTATTCTTTAAAATAGATTATTTATTAAATGAACAAACAACACTATGAAGGAAATGTATTTAAATAAGTATTCAATATTTAAAATATTTCTTTGAACAAATTGAAAGGTCAATTATTGTACTCAGTCAAATTAAAAATAAACACTCGTGGCAATAAATTTGTAAGGAGAACTAAATGGTGGCGTTCAATGTTTCCTGAGTAATTGTATGCAAAGAGCCCTTGAGCTCCGTCTTTAGTTGACTGAATACAGAAAGTACTGGAATTACGAAAGAAAGGACGACATTCATTTTAAGGATGTATTCAATATTAATTATCTTAGTATTTTCGTATTGCTGGATCAACAGTAAGCTCATAGTGGATTTATTTATATCCACTTAAACCTTTAACAATTGAACAGTAAGTAGGAAGATTTAAAAAAATTATGTATCACGGCAGAAATATAACAAAAATTATGTATCACGGCAGAAATATAACAAAAAATTATGTATCACGGCAGAAATATAACAAAAAATTATGTATGACGACAGAAATATAACAAAAAATTATGTATCACGGCAGAAATATAACAAAAAAATTATGTATCACGGCAGAAATATAACAAAACAATTATGTATCACGGCAGAAATATAACAAAAAATTATGTATCACGGCAGAAATATAACAAAAAATTATGTATGACGACAGAAATATAACAAAAAAATTATGTATCATGGCAGAAATATAACAAAAAATTATGTATGACGGCAGAAATATAACAAAACAATTATGTATGACGGCAGAAATATAACAAAACAATTATGTATCACGGCAGAAATATAACAAAAAAATTATGTATGACGGTAGAAATATAACAAAACAATTATGTAT
>CM040189.1:5044459-5051959 GCA_022606455.1 Callitettix versicolor | reverse complement strand
TCTTAAACATACATGTTCAGACCTTATACCCAGGTAACTTTGTACCAAATTTCCAAACAATTGGTCAATGTGTTTGACCAAAGCTGCGTACAATCTTCATCAGAAATTAATGGTCGCCATTTTGAAACGGAAACGAATAGAAGTCTTAAACATACATGTTCAGACCTTATAACGAGGTAACTTTGTACCAAATTTCAAAACAATTGGTCAATGTGTATGGTCGCCATATTGAAACGGAAACGAATAGGAGAAGTCTTAAACATATATGTTCAGACCTTATATCCAGGTAACTTTGTACCAAATTTCCAAACAATTGGTCAATGTGTATGGTCGCCATATTGAAACGGAAACGAATAGGAAAAGTCTTAAACATATATGTTCAGACCTTATATCCAGGTAACTTTGTACCAAATTTCCAAACAATTGGTCAATGTGTATGGTCGCCATATTGAAACGGAAACGAATAGGAGAAGTCTTAAACATATGTGTTCAGACCTTATACCCAGGTAACTTTGTACCAAATTTCCAAACAATCGGTCAATGTGTTTGACCAAATCTGTTTACAGTTTTCTTAAGAAATTAATGGTCGCCATCTTGAAATGCAAGTGAATAGAAAAATAGCCCATCTTACACATACGTCGTTCGCGCCTTATACAGACGATGATAATCTTAATGGTTTTTCACCGAAAAAATAAATTAAACAAAATACCTTCGTACCAAATTTCAAAACAATCGGTCAATGCGTTTTGCCAAAACTGTGTACACTTATCATCGTTAAGTCAGCAGTGAATTTGAAAAAATCTTACAATCCTTCGTTCGAGGTTTTTACAAGACATATTCTTTCCAAATTTCGTAACGATTGGTCGATGCTTTTGGCCAGAACTGTGTAACAAACGCACACGAAATGCCGAGTGTTGAAACAGAGACCACGCTTCACTCGGATTGTTTTAGTAAATTTATTCAATATAATTCGAGCAGTTTTTGAGAAAATATGTGTATTGCATATTGACGTTTTTGCAACTACCTTTAATGGAATGGTGTTTTAAATTTAGGTGTTTTATACAATTCACCATAAATGTTTGAATCTAAATGTGTTTTTAAATTTCCATGCGCGATAAAACATACCACCTCCCAACCTCCCCCCAATTATGCAGTGATTTTATTAAACTAACCCCAGGCACGAGTAAAAATAAAACACACGATTCTGAATCACACGATTCTGAAATTGACGGAAAAACATACCGAAAGCCAACAATGTCCGACCAACAATGCTTCATCAAACGTTGTTCTGCCCCTCCTGTACAGCCCACAGCTTGCCAATAAAATGAAGTCACAGTTTTAATTTCCTAATTTTAGTATTGCTGATCTACTAAATCATTTGGTCAGTTTCGGATTCGCTTCATACGTAAACGTCTATCCATTCTTCGTTTAAACGGTAAGTTAGAAAGGTTATAAAACTTGGCAGTGTTCTCACTGTCTACTCGCAAATCCAATAAACTATTACACAAACTTTCTCATATCCGATTATATCTGTCTACCGGCAAACAGAAACGTAAAATGCTCTAACTCGATTCATTAGTTTTTGATAAAATTTCAGCTCTACACGAAAAATCATAACACAAGTTAGTACAAGTTTGAAATTAAAACAAAAACAGTTTGACAGTAAATAAAAAAAATAGCATCAAGCGTTTATTTAGCGCGGACGTCATGGTAGCAAAACTTTTTGAAAATATTTTTTTTAATGTGATTCCCACCTGTAATAAAAATTAAAATCTGCATAAATTAACATTTACAATTTTCAAATTACATTGTAAATACGAAGAGAAGACCTGACCGCATTGAATTTTCAATTAATTTAAAAATGCTAATTTACTATTTGTATCGTTGATTACATTGGTGAAATTATCGATTTAATTAAATGTGTAATATTACAAATTTGTGTTTCTTTTTTGAATTCAGAAAGGCCGTCATTTTAAAACTATTAAACGGACTTTATTGCATTAGTAATTATTTTGGTAAAATACATCGAACTTTTTCGAATTAATCGAAAGTACTTGCCCTCCAAAATTGTTATTTTTGACAAAATTGAAATACATTGGACTTAATCAATTGCATGTGGAAGCGAGAATGATAACACACACACACACACACACACACACACACACACACACACACACACACACACACACACACACACAAACAGATTATAAGTAATAGAATTTTTAAGGACACTTCAAAAAGATATACAGATTCATGATATAGGCTTATTTCAAGGTCTCGGATTTGGGCCTTATCAAACGGTACCTTATCTATACATATAAAAGGCAATGTCCTGACTGACTGACTGATCAACGTACAGCTCAAACTATAAAACCTAGAGACTTGAAATTTTGAGGATACCTTCGTTTTAATATGTAAGCGCGTACTAAAAAGGATTTTAAAAAAAATTGATTTAAACGCCATTAAACTATTTACCCAGTCCAAATTTAATAAACAACGTACAGCCAATACTATTATAGCTAGAGACTTGAAATTTTAAAGGTACATTCTTACAACAATGTCAGGGTGCACTAATAAAGGATTTTGTAAAAATGTGATTTTACTTGAAACACCATTAAACTATTTACCCAGTCCAAATTTAATAAACAACATACAGCCAATACTATTATAGCTAGAGACTTGAAATTTTCAGGGTACCTTCTTACAACATTGTCGAGATGAACTGAAAAACGATTTTCCAGTATGCAACCCCTAAAGAGGTAAACATGAGGTACAACAATTTGTATTGAAAAAAATATGTTTTTCATCTTAAAACGTAACATAGTCATTCATCTGACCTTCTTAAAACGTAACATAGTCACTCTTAAGTATAAGCGATGAAATATATTTTTCACCTTTTTCTCAAAACGCATCCCCTAAAGAGATTGAAAGAAGGTATAAAATACAAAACAGGGGTACAATTTTGTATTGAAAAAATATTTTTTTTATCTTATATTCTAGAAATATGCTATGAAACACATATTTCAACATTTTTCTGAATTCATCCCCTAAAAGAATAAAAATGGAAAAAGAGTTATCATGGGAGAAAAAAGAGTGTTTGCATTGGAGAAAAATATTTTTTATCAAATTTTCTTAAGAGTAAACAAAATATTTTAAAACACACATTATGATACACGCAATTCAGTATTTTGCCCCGAATTCATCCCCTAAAAGGACAAAAATATAGAATAGGTATAAATGTTTGTATCGGACAAAAATATTTTTTATCAGATTTTCTTAAATTCGAATGGAACACGTTTGAATACAATAAAACAACATATTCAGGTTATAATATTTTTTCATATTCACTGTAAAATAATCACGAGTTCAGATGATCACGCTTTTATTAATATATTTTTTTACGTTTCTAAATTATTACATTACTGAAACAGTTTAAGTTTCGTGGGCGAAGCCGCGACGGGTAATGCTAGTTATAACTATAGTATAGTACTTTTAAATATGCAAAATTCGTGTTTCCGGTACATCCAGAGCAAATTAGTTTTACCATTTATTCAAGGACAAGCAAACGTTTTTCAACGCCGTAGTGAAAATGAAGTTTGTAAAGAGAGTATTTAGTAATTCCAAGTAATTACAGTCAAGAACTCTCCTCTCTTCCCCCCAACTGTACAGCGCTGGGTTCTCACCCCTCTCAGTCCCGGGATTTAAGGAAACGGCTTTGCCGCGCTTTGTACCAAATTATGTCCTGTCTTTCAAATTGGTATGGTGGTTAATTTAGCAAACCAATTAATCATGGAAATTAAAATACAAATTTTGCTGAAAACAACCCATAGGATTTTAAATTATTTTTATATTCATCTTCTTTTCTGCTAGGATTATTATCACTGTGTTCAGTATAATGATCTGCCTTCCCTAGATTCGTCAATTCTACTTTCGTTGACGCGTTTCGGAGAACCTCCATCTTCAAAAACTATATCTATACTCAAATACTATATATCAGTATAGATATAGTTTTTGAAGATGGAGGTTTTCCGAAACGCGTCAACTAAAGTAGAATTGACGAAGCTAGGGAAGGCAGATCATTATACTGAACATAGGATTTTAATTAACTATTGCTTTTAGTCTACTTTATACGTACCCATACCCAGAAATCCCGATAAACATTCTGTTTAAAAAAACGGAACATTACTAATCGGGTTCCGATGTTTCGAAAATCGGTTATTCAGGCTTTGTTAAAATGTAAGAATATTTATAAAATTATGACGTCAGTATTCAGTACCAATATTTTTTAAGCAATTAAAGTAGGTTTAGGAACAACAGCTAATTACATCGAATCAGCTTAACCTAAATTAGCAAAGACTTAGTGCATCCACCGATGTTTCCAAGTTCTCTTTTATCTTATCTAAATATATTTCGTACTCGTCAACGCACTACACCATTTTTAGAAATCGGCGTAAATCTAATCTTAAACCAGTTCAAAAGATCAATTCCTTTTAATCTTCTAACTAAATCGTTGTCACCCAATCTTTCGTACTCGCCAACGCACTACACCATTTTTAGAAATCGGCGTAAATCTAATCTTAAACCAGTTCAAAAGATCAATTCTTTTTAATCTTCTGACTAAATCGTTATCACCCAATCTTTCGTACTCGTCAACGCACTACACCATTTTTAGAAATCGTCGTAAATCTAATCTTAAACCAGTTCAAAAGATCAATTCCTTTTAATCTTCTAACTAAATCGTTGTCATCCAATCTTTCGTACTCGTCAACGCAATACACCATTTTTAGAAATCGGCGTAAATCTAATCTTAAACCAGTTCAAAAGATCAATTCCTTTTAATCTTCTAACTAAATCGTTGTCATCCAATCCTTCGTACTCGTCAACGCACTACACCATTTTTAGAAATCGGCGTAAATCTAATCTTAAACCAGTTCAAAAGATCAATTCCTTTTAAACTTCTAACTAAATCGTTGTCAACCAATCTTTCGTACTCGTCAACGCACTACACCATTTTTAGAAATCGGCGTAAATCTAATCTTAAACCAGTTCAAAAGATCAATTCCTTTTAATCTTCTAACTAAATCGTTGTCACCCAATCTTTCGTACTCGCCAACGCACAACACCATTTTTAGAAATCGTCGTAAATCTAATCTTAAACCAGTTCAAAAGATCAATTCCTTTTAATCTTCTAACTAAATCGTTGTCATCCAATCCTTCGTGCTCGCCAACGCACAACACCATTTTTAGAAATCGTCGTAAATCTAATCTTAAACCTGTTCAAAAGATCAATTCCTTTTAATCTTCTAACCAAATCGTTGTCATCCAATCCTTCGTACTCGCCAACGCACTACACCATTTTTAGAAATCGGCGTAAATCTAATCTCAAACCAGTTCAAAAGATCAATTCCTTTTAATCTTCTAACTAAATCGTTGTCAACCAATCTTTCGTACTCGCCAACGCACTACACCATTTTTAGAAATCGGCGTAAATCTAATCTTAAACCAGTTCAAAAGATCAATTCCTTTTAATCTTCTAACTAAATCGTTGTCAACCAATCTTTCGTACTCGTCAACGCACTACACCATTTTTAGAAATCGGCGTAAATCTAATCTTAAACCAGTTCAAAAGATCAATTCCTTTTAATCTTCTAACTAAATCGTCGTCAACCAATCTTTCGTACTCGCCAACGCACTACACCATTTTTAGAAATCGGCGTAAATCTAATCTTAAACCAGTTCAAAAGATCAATTCCTTTTAATCTTCTGACTAAATCGTTATCACCCAATCTTTCGTACTCGTCAAAGCACTATACCATTTTTAGAAATCGGCGTAAATCTAATCTTAAACCAGTTCAAAAGATCAATTTCTTCTTCCAAGTAAATCGTTGTCTACCAATTTCATGACTTCTGTATTAATATGCTGGCGCAGTGCAATTTTATACTTATACAGAGATACATTAAGGCTCTATTATCGCCTTCCTAAATGTAAGTGTGAATGTAAAGTGTTAAAATCGTAAGTGTAAGTGTTTGTTAGACTCGGGTACCGCGAGGGACGTAAATCCTCTCAATATGTACAGCTAGTCTTACCAGTGAATTTCCTAATTTCCTCAGCTACTGTATGACTGCCTACATCTCGATAGATACCCTGATTATGCGCACAACACGGGGCGTATACCATATATCGCAAAACGTAATTTTAAAAAGTTGAATTTTTCTAACATTATTTGGCTTAGCACGTCTCTACAGTCGGATACCATAAAACCATATTGGTTTAATTATTTGACTTTGAATTAGATGGAATTAAGTGTTGTCTGTACTTAAGTACAGTTCTGTCAATGTCTGGAAACAAAGAGTGATTCCGAGATATTTCGTCATATTTACACATGGCTCTACTTTGTCCACTCATTTAGTAGTAAACATATTTTTAGCTCGCTTAGTTTAATTTTCCAGTTTGTGTCCACTTGTATGTTTCATTAATTGCTTTCTGTGAGTTATTAGAAGCAATATCAACATGTGCCACCGCTATCAGGGCGGTATTATCCGCGAAAGTTGCACAGTCACACTGACCATCTGTGGAAAGTCTCTGGTATATAGTGCCAGCACACTTCCTTGTGGCACTCCTGTATTTGATTTCTGAATACTCCTCTTCTTTTTTTGACTATGAATAATCAATTAGAAATATATGAATAAAATAGTTTCATGAATTGCACTGGTAATATTTTATTTAATTTGTGGATACCAATCGTGTCAAACTTTATCGACGGCTTGTGCCAGCCGAACTAAAAAGTTGGCCGAACTAATGTTTTTTCTTCCAAAATATTTATGGCGTTAGTTATACGAAATATTCTCATTTAAGAAAACGTCTTTGCTGCTTCTTTTACCAAATTATGTCCTGTCTTTCAAACTGGTAAACGGCCCATTTAGTAAACAAAATTACGAAATTAAAATGCAAAATTTCTGGATCATTAAGTTTTGATTCTAATCTACGTTTCGTGTGTTTACAAACGAAATGTTTAAGCGAAACTTCTAAACTATTCGAAAAATTTCGAAAAAATATTCTCGTAATATTTCCAGTCTGGTGAACATAAGCGATCCAATTTTTCAAAAATCGATTATGTAGGATTACCTGATTTTTTTGTTTGAGACGCACACAATTGAGCTGAACAATTAAACAAAATTGTTAAGTTTTGTTTAGCCTAAAGCTCCTTATCACATGTCCTCTCTGTGTCCACATAAGGAGCTGAAAATCTTTTAATTTGCTGAAATTTATAAGATAATAAATCATTATTCAATAATAATTGATTAAGAAATGTCTTTTTACAATTGAATCTATGGTTCCATATTTTAGATTAGATTCAAATAGAGGAAATGATAATACAACCCCACGCACTGCGATCAACAGACCTATTGTCTACTAAACCTCTTGAGTACTAGTTTAGCAGATTGATGCCCTTAGTAAGTTCCAACAATCCACTGACCAGGTGATTCTGCTAAACATCC
>CM040189.1:5006959-5039459 GCA_022606455.1 Callitettix versicolor | reverse complement strand
ACACAATATGTCTATATAACCACAAGGGTGGAAGGGAAGTAATTCACCCAAGGACAAACGAAAGTGAGTGCATACTTTATTTGCATCAAAAATAATTATAGCTACTATAATTACATCGAATCCAATGTGATGGTCACGTACGATCATCCACGTCTCAACAAACCGGAAGCGGAACCGTGGCGGGATCGGCTCACCGAGGTCGCTCCTTGCTGTTGCGATACCTAAAAATGGGTCGCGATGATTCCTGGCGGACACGTAGCTTGCAGGGAATGTCTGGAACAGCTTACCGAGTGCCCCTACTGTGAGAAAGAGATCAAACGCAGCATGCAAGTGTTCCTAGATTTTGAAATGAGCGACAATATACAAACTATTCCTTCTTGTTTACTTTGTTCGAACAAATCGCCGGATAACGCCATAACATGCGGTCACGTTTATTTTTTTTTGCTACTAGTGTATCTTGCGCGTTAGGGAATACCCAATGTGCAGAAGTCGTATTACGTTTGTACTTGGCCTCCGTATTTAATAGGGCAGACATAACTTAACTGTTTCGCCGCTACTGGTGAGGAGATAGTAGTACTAAGAGTGACGTCTATACGACATTTTGTCCACGACTGCAATCTATTTATTACCATGTGAATAGTTCTTTCAGATGTTGCCGTATATCTGTTGCTTACATAGATCGCCGTTGACGTTGTCGCCATTGCCGTCGTTGTCGTTGTCATTGATGTAGATGCCATCTTCGAAATCATCGTCGTTGCAGTTGTCAATGTCGTGTCGTCGTTATCCTGGTCATCGTTGTCTTCGTCGTCGTCGTCGTCGTCGTCGTCGACGTCGTTGTAAACGTAACTACGTATTGCGTAGTTTCTGTTCCTTACCGTTAACTGCGGCAGAAGAACATTTAGTAAAATTAAAACGTGGCTGTGTGTTTTTTTCTAAGTACATAAATACTAAACTATGTTTTCAAACGATTTTATTAAATTTTCAAATATTATGGTAACTTCCGCTCATAACGTTTAAAATGCTAATAATAAATATTTACTGTTTAACTAAACTGGTTGTTATTTATTGATTTGATTGCATGCTTTCATATTCATTGAAATGAAATATCACAGTAATTAGCTATGTTACCTGTATTATGCTTTTCATTGTTTTACTATCTTAGCCCCCCTACTTGTATGTGTGTGTAGACTAACTGCACCTGTTGAGAGGACTTAGACGTCCCTCGAGGGTACCCTAACACACACAAACTTACACTTACAAGACTTTAACACTTTACACTCACATCTACATTTGGATGGCCTCAATTAAACATGTTTGTGCTTAATAGGTCTGGTGTTCGGTATAATGGTATTCGATATAATTAAAAAGATTTATAATAAGAGGTGATCAAAATTACGTTAGGTTTTGCCGTGCAGCCAGTATACTCTCAACTTTGAATCAGAGCCAGCCGTCTTGAAACAGAAGTGAGTGAGTGAGGATAACCTTACACATACGTCTTTCAGGCTTTGTACAAGGTTTCTTAGGAAAAAGTGTTAAACATACATTTGGACTACAAGCCGGTTGTTATTTATTGATTTGATTGCATGCTTTCATATTCATTGAAATGAAATATCACAGTAATTAGCTATGTTACCTGCATTATGCTTTTCATTGTTTTACTATCTTAGCCCCTCTACTTGTATGTGTGTGTAGACTAACTGCACCTGTTGAGAGGACTTAGACATCCCTCTGGGTACCCTAACACACACAAACATATTTTACACTTACACCTACATTTGGATGGCCTCAATTAAACATGTTTGTGCTTAATAGGTCTGGTGTGCGGTATAATTGTATTCGATATAATTAATATGTGTCTTGAAACAGAAGTGAGTGAGTGAGGATAACCTTACACATACGTCTTTCAGGCTTTGTACAAGGTTTCTTAGAAAAAAGTGTTAAACATACATTTGGACTACAAGCCGGTTGTTATTTATTGATTTGATTGCATGCTTTCATATTCATTGAAATGAAATATCACAGTAATTAGCTATGTTACCTGCATTATGCTTTTCATTGTTTTACTATCTTAGCCCCTACACATGTGTGTGTAGACTAACTGCACCTGTTGAGAGGACTTAGACGTCCCTCGGGGTACCCTAACACACACACTTACACTTACAAGACTTTAACACTACTTTACACTCACACCTACATTTGGATGGCCTCAATTAAACATGTTTGTGCTTAATAGGTCTGGTGTGCGGTATAATGGTATTCGATATAATTAAAAGATTTATAATAAGAGGTGATCAAAATTACGTTAGGTTTTGCCGTGCAGCCAGTATACTCTCAACTTTGAATCAGAGCCAGCCGTCTTGAAACAGAAGTGGGTGAGTGAGGATAACCTTACTCATACGTCTTTCATGCTTTGTAAAAGGTTTCTTAGGAAAAAGTGTTAAACATACATTTGGACTACAAGCCGGTTGTTATTTATTGATTTGATTGCATGCTTTCATATTCATTGAAATGAAATATCACAGTAATTAGCTATGTTACCTGCATTATGCTTTTCATTGTTTTACTATCTTAGCCCCCTACATGTGTGTGTAGACTAACTGCACCTGTTGGGAGGACTTAGACGTCCTCGGGGGTACACACACACACACACACACACACACACACACACACACACACTTACACTTACAAGACTTTAACACTTTACACTCACACCTACATTTGGATGGCCTCAATTAAACATGTTTGTGCTTAATAGATTTTGTGTGCGGTATAATGGTATTCGATATAATTAATATGTGTCTTGAAACAGAAGTGAGTGAGTGAGGATAACCTTACACATAAGTCTTTCAGGCTTTGTACAACGTTTCTTAGGAAAAGGTGTTAAACATACATTTGGACTACAAGCCGGTTGTTATTTATTGATTTTATTGCATGCTTTCATATTCATTGAAATGAAATATCACAGTAAATAGCTATGTTACCTGCATTATGCTTTTCATTGTTTTACTATCTAGCCCCCTACATGGGTGTGTAGACTAACTGCACCTGTTGAGAGGACTTAGACGTCCCTCGGGGTACCCTAACACACACACTTACACTTACAAGACTTTAACACTTGACACTCACACCTACATTTGGATGACCTCAATTAAACATGTTTGTGCTTAATAGGTCTGGTGTGTAGTATAATGGCATTCGATATAATTAAAATAATTTATAATAAGAGTTGATCGAAATTATGATAGGTTTTGCCGTGCAGCCAGTATACTCTCAACTTTGAATCAGAGCCAGCCGTCTTGAAACAGAAGTGAGTGAGTGAGGAAAACCTTATACATACGTCTTTCAGGTTTTATACCAATGTTTCTTAGGAAAAAGTGTTAAACATACATTTAGCCTTTATACAAGACATGGTCAGAGTCCGCCATCTTGAAACGGAAGTGAATGAGGATAACATTGCCCATACATCTTTCGGGCTTTATACCAAGTTTTCTTCGTACCAAATTGCAAAAAAAAATCGACCAATGCCTTTGATTAAAAATTCGTACATTCGACATCGTTAAAATAAAAGCCGCCATCTTGAAACCGATGTAAAAGAAGTATTAAACATACATTTGGACTTTATACAAGATATCCTCCAACTGAATTTTAAAATAATCGATCATTGCGTTTGACCAAAGCTGCGTACACTCGTCTCGTTAAACCAGAGGCTGCCATATTGTAGCATAAGTAAATGGGGAATAATCTTACACATCTCTAGGGCAGAGCCCTTGCCATGATGGAACCAAAGCTGGGCAGGCTACACGATGGCGACTGGTTGGGTACTTACTATAATGTCACCTAGGGATGAACCCATGTCACGATGGAACCAAGGCTGGTCAGGGTACACGATGGCAACGGGTTGGGTACGTACCATAATGGAAATGGTTGGAAAGAGTACATGATGGAGACGGTTTAGGTACTTATTCTAATGGCAAAAATGGCTGAGAAGAGTACATGATGGAGACTTTTGGGTATCATAATAGCAAAAATGGCTGGGAAGAGTACATGATGGAGACTTTTTGGGTATCATAATGGCAAAAATGACTGGGAAGAGTACATGATGGAGACGGTTGGGTACTTATCATAATGGCAAAAATGGCTGGGAAGAGTACATGATGGAGACTTTTTGGGTATCATAATGGCAAAAATGGCTGGGTAGAGTACATGATGGAGACGGTTTCGGTACTTACCATAATTGCAAAAAATGGTTGGGAAAGCTGTGATGATGGCGAAGGACTGGGTATATACTATAATGTCACCTAGGGCTGAGTATGTACCGTGATGGCACCAAATGATAGGCAAGGTACATGATGGCGACGGACTGAATACGTACCATAATGACAAAAAAATGGTTTGGAAGGGTACATGATGGCGACGGGCTGGGTACATACTATAATTTCATTTAGGTCTGAGTACGTACTATGATGGACTAAAGTTGAGCAGGGTACACGATGGAGACGAGTTGGGTACGTACCATAATGGCAAAATGGTCGGGAAAGATACATGTTGGCAACAGGTTGGCTACACACTATAATGTCACCTAGGGGTGAGCCCTTGCAATAATGGAACCAAAGCTGGGCAGGATATACGATGGCGACGGGTTGGGTGCGTACCATAATGGCAAAATGGCTGGGAAGAGTACATGATAGAGACTGGCTGGGTACATACTATAATGTCGCTTAGGGCGGAGTACGTACCATGATGGCACCAGATGCTAGACAAAGCACACGATGGCGACGGGTTGGGTACTTACCATATTAGCAAAAATAGCCGGGAAGAGTACATGATGGCGACATGTCACCTAGGGCTAAGTAAGTAAAATGATGGCACCAAAGCTGGGCAGGATACACGATGGCGAAGGTTTGGGTACGTACTATAATGGTGAAAATGGCCTGGGAAGGGTACATGATGGCGACGGGCTGGGCACGTGTCATGACAGCACTAGATGCTAGGCAGGGTACATAATGGCGACGGGTTGGGTACGTACTGTAATGTCACCTAGGGCCGAGAGTGAAAAAAATATAATTCGTTTTACCTCGTGAACGCTTGTATTATGTCCGCCTTGTATTGTTTCAACGCTTCTTTCCTTCTCCACAACACGGCTGCAACTGGCCTACGCGATAATGCAGTCCTGCGGCTACTTGTCGACCGCAAAGCGCATGTTGCCAGCATGTGCAACAGTGCGTGTTGCCAGCATGTGCACCAGTGTATTAGCTTGATTTTTTCTATATTTTTTACAGACAAAACTCAATACTGCTGCGAACTGAAATGCTTCGTCGCGCCCGAATGCCAAGTAGACGGGCTAGCGTGCAAAATCTGCCAGTGTTTTTCCTTCTGCCATTGCCGTTGCAGAACCGTACAAATGAAATTGAATTTTGCCAGACTGCCTGTGTACAAGATAGGAGTCGACGATTACGCCTGCTGCAGGAAACGATGTACCCGCTTCACGTTCTGGGCAGGGTACATGATGGCGTTCGAAAACGGGTTGCGTACGTATTATAACGGCACCAAAGTTCGAGTGGGGAGGATACATAATGGCGACAGGGCTAGGCACCTACTATAATGGCGCCCACTTGGTGGAGATAGTGGCGGTGGGCAGATGGCAACGATCCACTTCAGCCCTTGCCATAATGGAACCAAAGCTGGACAGGGTACACGATGGCGACGGGTTGGGTACGTACCATAATGGCAAAAATTGCTGGGAAGAGTATATGATAGCGACTGGCTGGGTAGATACTATAATGTCACCTAGGGCTGTGTCCTTACAATGATAGAATCAAACGAGGGCAGGGTACACGTTGGCGACGGGTTGGGTACTATCATAATGGCGAAAATGGCTGGAGATGGTACATGATGGAGACGGGTTGGGTACGTATCATAATGGCAAAAAAGGCTGAGAAGAGTACATAATGGCGACGGGCTGGGTAGTTACTGTACTGTCACCTAGTTCTGAGCCTTTGCAATGATTGATATAAAGCTGAGCAGAGTATACGATGGCAACGGGTTGGGTACGTACCATAATGACAAAAAATGCCTGTGAAGAGTACATAATGGCGACGGGCTGGGTAGTTACTATATTGTCACCTAGTTCTGATCCTTTGCAATGATTGATATAAAGCTGAGCAGGGTACACGATGGCAACGGGTTGGGTACGTACCATAAAGACAAAAATGGTTAAGAAAGGTACATAATGGCGACGGGTTAGGTAGTTACTATAATGTCACCTAGTTCTTAGCCTTTGTAAAGATTGAAATTAAGCTGGGCAGGGTACACGAAGACGACGGGTCGGGTACGTACCACAATGACAAAAATGCCTATGAAGAGTACATAATGGCGACGGGCTGGGTAGATACTATAATGTCACCTAGTTCTGAGCCTTTGCAATTATTGATATAAAGCTGAGCAGGGTACACGATGGCAACGAGTTGGGTACGTACCATAATGACAAAAAAATGCCTGGGAAGGGTACATAATGGTGACGGGCTGGGTAGTTACTATATTGTCACCTAGTTCTGAGCCTTTGCAATGATTGATACAAAGTTGAGCAGGGTACACGATGGCAACGGGTTGGGTACGTACCATAATGACAAAATGGCTAAGAAAGGTACATGATGGCGTAGGCTGGGTACCTACGATAATGTCACCTAGGGTTGGGTACGTACCATAATGACAAAAATGGTTAAGAAGGGTACATAATGGCGACGGGTTAGGTAGTTACTATAATGTCACCTAGTTCTTAGCCTTTGTAAAGATTGAAATTAAGCTGGGCAGGGTACACGAAGACGACGGGTCGGGTACGTACCACAATGACAAAATGCCTGGGAAGAGTACGTAATAGCGACAGGCTGGGTACTTACTATACAGTCACCTAGATCTGAGCCTTTGTAATGATTGATATAAAGCTGAACATGGTACACGAAGACGACGGGTTGGGTACGTACCATAATGACAAAAATGGCTGGGAAGGGTACACGATGGCGACGGTTTGGGTACGTACCATAATGGCAAGAAATGACCTGGAAGAGTACATGATGGCGACGTGTGGGGTATATACTATATTGTCACGTACATAATGGTGACGGGCTGGGTAGTTACTATATTGTCACCTAGTTCTGAGCCTTTGCAATGATTGATACAAAGTTGAGCAGGGTACACGATGGCAACGGGTTGGGTACGTACCATAATGACAAAATGGCTAAGAAAGGTACATGATGGCGTAGGCTGGGTACCTACGATAATGTCACCTAGGGTTGGGTACGTACCATAATGACAAAAATGGTTAAGAAGGGTACATAATGGCGACGGGTTAGGTAGTTACTATAATGTCACCTAGTTCTTAGCCTTTGTAAAGATTGAAATTAAGCTGGGCAGGGTACACGAAGACGACGGGTCGGGTACGTACCACAATGACAAAAATGCCTGGGAAGAGTACGTAATAGCGACAGGCTGGGTACTTACTATACAGTCACCTAGATCTGAGCCTTTGTAATGATTGATATAAAGCTGAACAGGGTACACGAAGACGACGGGTTGGGTACGTACCATAATGACAAAAATGGCTGGGAAGGGTACACGATGGCGACGGTTTGGGTACGTACCATAATGGCAAGAAATGACCTGGAAGAGTACATGATGGCGACGTGTGGGGTATTGTCACCAAGGGCTGAGTACGTTCCATGATGGCATCAGATGCTAGGCAAGTTACATGATGGCGAAGGGTTGGGTACGTACCGTAATGGCAATAGTGGCCGAGAAGGGTATATGATGGCGACGGGCTGGGTACATACTATAATGTCACCTAGGGCTGAGTAAGTAAAATGATGGCATCAAAGCTGGGCAGGATACACGATGACGACGGATTGGGTACGTACCATGATGACGGAAATGACCGAGCATGTACGTAATAGCGATGGGTTGGGTACGTTCCATGATGACGAAAATGACCGAGTCTGAAACGTAATGGCGACGGGCAGGGCATGTAACACGATGGCGACAGCCGGCTAGGCACCTACATATATCATACACCATCCACGAGGGAGAGAGAGAGGCGGTCATAGATAGACTTACTTTATATGTTTATATAACACACTATCCACAGGCCCTAGTCCTGGGCTGAGCACGTAACACGATGGCGACAGCCGGCTAGGCACCTACATATATCATACACCATCCACGAGGGAGAGAAAGGCGGTCATAGATTGACACTTTAAGTTTATATAAGACGGAGTGGGCTTAACACGATGGCGATTAGGCACTACCATACACAATCCACGAGGGAGAGAGAGGCGGTCATAGATAGACTTACTTTATATGTTTATATAACACACTATCCACAGGCCTTATTCCTGGGTTGGGCATGTAACACGATGGCGACAGCCTGCTAGGCACGTACATATATCATACACCATCCACGAGGGAGAGAGAGAGGCGGTCATAGATATACTTTATATGTTTATATAACACACTATCCACAGACCCTAGTCCTGGACTTGGCACGTAACACGATGGCAGTGGGCACGCACCGACGACGTCAGCAACGGCGAGTACCGTTACAACGGGCCAGCTGCGGGCCGAATTCGCTTCCATCACGTCGGCAGCTGGTTGGGAAGGGTACATGATGGCTACGGGCTGGGTACATACTATAATGTCACTTTGGGCTGAGTACGTACCATGATGGCACCAAAGCTGGGCAGGGTCAGGCCCGGGGCACGTAACACGATGGCGGCGGCGGCCATAGAATGAAGTACTTTCTATGTTTATATAACGCACTATCGACCGTCTCAGGGCTGGCTAGGCACGTACCACGATGGCGATTCGATCGGGCAAAATCGTTACGTTTCATATATCTCGAATCGCACTAATTTCCCTATATGTTTATATAACACACTATCCACCGTCTCAGGGCGGGCTAGGCACGTAACACGATGGCGGCGGCCATAGAATGGAGTATGACGCACTATCCACAGGCCCGGGGCACGTAACACGATGGCGGCGGCAGCCATAGAATGAAGTACTTTATACGTTTATATGACGCACTATCCACCGTCTCAGGGCTGGCTAGGCGCGTACCACGATGGCGATTCGATCGGGCAAAATCGTTACGTTTCATATATCTCGAATCGCACTAATTTCCCAAGACGCTCCCGCGTGGTACAGTGGTCATAGCGTGCGCCTCACACGCGCAACGTCCCCGGTTCGAGCCCCGCCAGAAACGCGCAACTTTTTATTCGATTAATTAATATCCACAGGCGGCTCGGGTACGTAACACGATGGCGGCTCGGACATTTTTACAGCTTTTAAAAACGAAACTTTTATATTTAAAGTAAGGGTAAAATTCTTTTTATATTCTTTTTATTTTCTGCTAGGATTATTGTCACTATGTTGAATATAATGATCTGCCTTCCCTAGCTCCGTCAATTCTAATTTTGTTGACTCGTTTCGGAGAACCTCCATCTTCAAAAGCGATATCTATACTCCAGAGTATAGATAATGTTTTTGAAGATGGAGGTTCTCCGAAACGCGTCAACAAAAATAGAATTGACGAAGCCAGGGAAAGCGGATCATTATACTCAACATATAGTAAGGGTAAAATTATACAATCTGTATTTACAGTGAACGTTTTAAACATTTTGGTAATTGGAAGTGCAGAACTATTTACATCCTTAGTCAACAAGTCAGAAGTTAATTGTATTGACTTCAAACATCATTAAGAAATATTATAATGATAACCTCTTTGTAACATCAAAATTCTGTGGTAACATCTTTAGGCCGGGTGGTAACCAAGTGTGGAACGGTGTTGCCCTATGCATTCAAAACTTAACCTATTGTTCTCAGTGTAAATACCGTCACTGGAAGCGTAGCTGAGCTGAACGGAGCCAAGAGCGTCACTGGGCAGCTTTGATTCTGTCCTGGTTCGATTTTCAAGCTGCCTCCGCTTCCACCACCATGCTGACCACGCTTACAAACTTATAATTTCTCCTTCTAGTTACCCGTTGTCTAGGTTACGGTTTTTAAACATAATAGTTGCTAGAATCCGTTACAGTAGGCCTAAATATTTAGATTTAAAAGATACAAACGCGTTCTTTAAGCTGACATTGCCGTTCAATTTCACTCCGTACGCTGGTTTCATCTCAGCCCAGCTCCGCTCTGCATTTGGTGGAGGCCCTGCGTTACAGAAGCTGCCGCCTAACCTTGTAGGTAAGAATCTTGACATACTGTCCCGGGATAACCGGGTAACTCTTCACTGGGTTCCGAGGCATAGGGGAGTTGAGGGTAATGAGGAGGCAGACCGACTGGCTGGACTTGGATCTGCATCTGAATTCTCTATCGTTGGCCAGGTCCGCTATTAATGGGTGGATTACATGTCAACACCAGGTAAGATGGGACAACCTTCATGGACATTCCCATAGTAAACGTCTCTTAAGCAAAGTTCTTTCTGGAGGAATCAAAGGGCAGCAGATGTCCTGGGGAGAGCACAACTCAGGAGGATCATGGTGCTAATAACAGGGCACTGTGGTCTGAGTGTGCACATGAACAGGATAGGTGTGTTCCACGGAGAAACCGTGTGCAGGAAGGAGGAAGAAACTGCAGGTCACATAATTTATGATTGTGAGGCTAGTAGGAGGCTAGGGGTTTTTGGATCTTCAGCAGAGTGAGCTAGTCAGTGGGTTGTTGGAACTTATTAGCGGCACCAATCTGCTGAACTAGGTATTTTTAGAGGTAAGTTGCACAATAGGTCAGTTGATCGCAGTGCCTGGGGTTGAATAATCCTGCCCTTCCTCTAGAATATAATCTAATCTACAGAAGCTGGAGTTTCTTACTGAGCTCCTCTTTGCTTCACATAAAGCAAAGGAGAACTTTTATAGATTAGGACTTCGGAATAGTGCGTTATTCATTCATGCGAAATGTATTCGTGCATATCTCGTTTCGGAACACTCTCGAAGTAACTGTTACAAATAACCGGTGATTTTACAAACGTTTTAACGTCGAGATAAACACACTTTAGAAGTTGTAAATAAGCCGTACAAGTGCTTCGGACAAGTTTTATATTAAAAACTTTTTCAGGGTGTTTTCTGTCACACACACTACCCCCGCTTGGCAGGACGCCAGTTAAGGGTTGTTTCATTTTGTCTGGGCGACCGTTCCATCATACAATAACTGGGAGATGTAACATCGCTGTCACAAACACTTTGGTCTTTATCAAACGTGCTGCTACCTAGCTTACATCGGTTGAACTTAATCTGTTAGCGCACAGTTTATGGAACACCAATAATTGCTCTGACATTTGTTCGCCAGTTTTTAAGTGCGTCAGATTGTTCTAAAAATAATCTCCGCTGCGTGATGGAAGTGAATTTCAAATAAGTGATGTAAACGAATATTGTAAAATAAAAATATGTACGTATTTTTCATAAAACATTTAACCCAGACTTTGTTATCTTAAAATTTTGTAAAGTCTGATTTCCCTGTCATAAATTAATTAAGATTTGGATAAATGAGTACGTTCAAGTATGTATTTTCATCCAAACTTACAAATGTTAAATTATATTTTATTGATTTTAATGCTCATTATAAAGTTCAAACATATTTTCAAAATAATGTAAAATAAAAATTTAAGGATAAAAAAAGATGACTCTATTATCTAAGTTAATTCATTTTTTTTCAAGTTTGGTTTAAGTACAAGAATGGTTTATAGTAATAACAATAAAAATGCATAAGTTAAAATAAATACGTTTCGTTTTTCACTACAGCAAAATGCAAATAAATTCTACGAATTTTAATATAATAGAATTAATTTGTTTACCAAAGTGCCGTAGCTTAATCTGTAGGATAAGCGGACAGTATATTTCAACTGTCTGCTCAGGGTTCGAATTTAATCACTACAGTTTATTTTTTATTTATTTATTTTAGCGAAACATCGATCCACGTCATTATTTCGGAGCGGAAGTGCGTTGAGCTAAGCTGAGTCGAGCGGAGCGTACTTTAGACCTACTGTAACGGATTCTAGGAAATTGTTTAAAAACCGTAACTTAGGTAACGAGAAATAATAAGTTGGAGGCGTGGTCAGCGTGGTGGGGGGAAGTGGGTGAGTTGCAAAACCGATACTAGACAGAGTCGAAGCTACGCGGAGCGGAGTCAACGACGCCGCTTGACTCCGCTCAGCTCCATTACGCTT
The DNA here is from genome assembly GCA_022606455.1 of Callitettix versicolor. Lineage (NCBI taxonomy): Eukaryota > Metazoa > Arthropoda > Insecta > Hemiptera > Cercopidae > Callitettix > Callitettix versicolor. The sequence continues at coordinate 5,027,248 of CM040189.1, read as the reverse complement.
CCTGTGGCCGCAGTTACATTAAAAACAATAGGTTAGGTTTTGAATACGAAGTCCGCATTTGGTGGCCACTCGGCTCTATTCTAACTAGCATAAAGTATTTTGTTATCGAAAGTTAGGCCTAACTGAATATGAAAAATGTTTTCTTTTATGAAAATGCTATTGCCTATGTAATATTTGAATTTTTACTAATTCGTATCGTTAAACAATTCTAATAATTTTAAGAAAGCAACAAAAGGCAGTTGTGCATCAAGCAGAGGATAAAGTGTTCCTCTAATAATCAGACCTAAAGTGTTGTCAGCGTTTCAATTCAAGACCTAATTGACCCAATTCAAGACCTAAAGTGTTGTCAACGTTTCAATTCAGACCTAATTGACCTAATTCAAGACCTAAAGTGTTGTCAACGTTTCAATTCAAGACCTAATTGACCCAATTCAAGACTTAAAGTGTTGTCAACGTTTCAATTCAAGACCTAATTGACCTAATTCAAGACCTAAAGTGTTTTCAACGTTTCAATTCAAGACCTAATTGACCCAATTCAAGACCTAAAGTGTTGTCAACGTTTCAATTCAGACCTAATTGACCTAATTCAAGACCTAAAGTGTTGTCAACGTTTCAATTCAAGACCTAATTGACCCAATTCAAGACTTAAAGTGTTGTAAACGTTTCAATTCAAGACCTAATTGACCTAATTCAAGACCTAAAGTGTTTTCAACGTTTCAATTCAAGACCTAATTGACCTAATTCAAGACCTAAAGTGTTGTCAACGTTTCAATTCAAGACCTAATTGGCCCAATTCAAGTACCTAAAGTGTTGTCAACGTTTCACTTTCTAAAACCTAATTAAACGAAGGCAAATTTTCCTACTAACTTCATTTTAGTCACTTGGTTTTAATTTTTCAAATAATTTCTATAAAACAACTTGTACCATTATGAAAATCAAACTTTAAATATCGCATGCGCTTGGTGATTTCTTGACAAAAAATTCTAATTATTCTGAAATAAAGAGTGTTCATACCTTAGAGACTGGAAACTTAGGAAGAACGTTCCCTCACGCGGATTATAAACAAATAAATTTACGTGATTAGCAAAATAAAATAGAACAGAAAATGTATATCTTTTGAAGTACAATGAGTGCAAAAGTATGTTTTACAACATTCTCTGACTCGTCTGCCTTGACAAACCAAACTACTAAATCTGTTCTACTCCAACTTAAGTATAACTTCACGGTTTTAAAATTTAATTTTTCGTTAAGTCAAAGTTTATGAGAAGCTGCTGTTATATAAGTGTAAATTAACACATTTTGAAGCTGCTTTACGCGATTTTGGCTAATCACTATTACATTATCTTCCACTATTCCGAATAAATTCCTATGAGATTGTCCAAAAAGTTTGCCTGTTGCCTCTTATTTTTTCGGTCATGTACGTAGTCTGCCTTTGTGTTTAATTTCTTATATCTTTGTTTGAGGTTATTCTTATTTTTTTAACCAAAATTCCAGTTTTACTGTTAAGCTGTAATTTGTTATTTTTACACCACATCTTAAATAATAGGCCTACTCCTACCACATCTTAAATAATAGGCCTACTTCTACCACTTCTTAAATAATAGGCCTACTCCTACTACATCTTAAATAATAGGCCTACTCCCACCACATCTTAAATAATAGGCCTACTCCTACTACATCTTAAATAATAGGCCTACTCCTACCACATCTTAAATAATAGGCCTACTCCTATCACATCTTAAATAATAGGCCTACTCTTACTACATCTTAAATAATAGGCCTACTCCCACCACATCTTAAATAATAGGCCCACTCCTACCACATCTTAAATAATAGGCCTACTCCTACTACATCTTAAATAATAGGCCTACTCCTATCACATCTTAAATAATAGGCCTACTCCTATCACATCTTAAATAATAGGCCTACTCCCACCACATCTTAAATAATAGGCCTACTCCTACCACATCTTAAATAATAGGCCTACTCCTATCACATCTTAAATAATAGGCTTACTCCTACCACATCTTAAATAATAGGCCTACTCCTACCACATCTTAAATAAAGGCCTACTCCTACCACATTTTAAATAATAGGCCTACTCCTACCACATCTTAAATAATAGGCCTACTCCTATCACATCTTAAATAATAGACCTACTCCTACCACATTTTAAATAATAGGCCTACTCCTACCACATCTTAAATAATAGGCCTACTCCTATCACATCTTAAATAATAGGCTTACTCCTACCACATCTTAAATAATAAGCCTACTCCTACCACATCTTAAATAATAGGCCTACTCCTACTACATCTTAAATAATAGGCCTACTCCTACCATATCTTAAATAATAGGCCTACTCCTACTACATCTTAAATAATAGGCCCACTCCTACCACATCTTAAATAATAGGTCTACTCCTATCACATCTTAAATAATAGGCTTACTCCTACCACAATTTAAATAATAGACCTACTCCTACCACATCTTAAATAATAAAGAATGTTTATGCTGCACTGCTTGTGTGTTGTTTTATGCCTTGAAAATTTCAAGAAAAAACGTTTTTCACAATTTACTGAAATTTTTAAACCTAATTTAATCTAATGAACTTAACAATAAACAAACCTCACCGGACGAATCCTAACGCGGAAAACCTCACAGTAATTTGCGAGCGTAATTTTATAGTAAAAATGTAAATCCATAAAAGCGAAATACTCTTTTGATTGCACAAAACGTATTACAAATTGATAGATTCAAACTAGGAATCTAGAGGAAAGGATAATACAACCCCGGGCACTTCGATCAACTGACCTATTTTGGAACTAAACCTCTTGAGTATTAGTCCGGCAGATTGGTGCCTTATTAAGTTAAACAATCCACTAGCTAGCTCATTCTGCTCAATATCCCTAGGGCCTGGAAACCAAAAAACCGTAGCCTTCTTGAGCAAGAGTTTTACAATCATGAATTATCTATTCTGCAGTTTCTTCATGTATCCTGCACAATCTACAAAATATTTCTCCGTGGTACATACCTAACCTCTTCATATGCATCCTCAGATCATAGTGTCCTGTAATGAGCCCAATGAACGTTCTGAGTTGTGCTCTGCTGAAGATGTCTGCCGCCCCTTTAAGCCCTCCATAAGCAAATCTGCAAGGGAGCAAGAGAGAGCGCGACTGTTAGAGAACGAAGATTGCGGGTTGCATCTTTTCATTTGCAGGAGTAAGCCAATTTTTTTTTAAAAACACCCCACGGCTAAACGATTTCGTCTAGAACAGAAATTTTTTTGGAAAATAACTTTCAAACCTATCTGCACGTCGCTATGAAGTTTAAATTTTGATTCAATAAAAAATATACTATTTATATTTTTTTCAAAAAAACAGTTTTTTTAAAAATGTCCTATATGGCAAAACGAGGGTAATTGAGGTATTGGTCATTTTAGTAGCATATAACCTCAAAATTTGGTTCAAATTGCTTCTTCCATTTACACGTGGGTGTGGATTGACTAAAACACGTAAAAGGCCATTTAACCCCCCCAAAACGCTAAAAAAATTTTTTTTTAATTTATATGTGAAAATAACATGTCTCCAAACATGTGTGAGTTATTCTAAGCCAAAATGTCCATAATTGTTTTTTTGATCGCACAACCTTAAGAGACACTTGCTATGGGAATGCCCATGAAGTTATCCCATCTTGTCTAGTGTTGCTTGTTAATGGTCAACGACAGACAAATCCCTAAAGTCGGCTCAGGTTGGATAAACTCAGATGCAGATCCCAGTCGAACTAGTCGGTCTGCCTCCTCATTACCTTCAACCTAATTATCACCCGAAACCCAGTGAAGAGTTACCCTGTTACCCACGGCAAGCGTTGAGATTCTAACTACACTCGCAGACCAGCTTGGACTGAATTGTAAGACCCTCAAGTGCTTTTATTGCTGACTGACTATCGGTATAAATATGATTTTTTTTATTGTAAGTCGAAAAGCACAAAGCTATTATCGTCTCTAAATTTAAGTGTTAGTGTAAAGTTTTAAAGTCGTAAGTGTAGTGTGTGTTAGACTCGGGTACCGCGAGGGACGTCTAAATCCTCTCAATAGGTACATCTAGTCTGCATCCCTCTGCGGAGATGGTATAAATATGAATACTGCCCTTCAAGAAGGATTTGAAATTTTCGCAAACACAGTTATTGATGGCCGTTACTTCAGCCTGGAAAACTGTTGCGTGTCTTAGGGTAATTACTTTCTTCAATCCCGGTCTCAAGCATTAAACACCAGCACCAGTGCCTGTCTTTGTCTTTGAGCAATTTGTACGGCATCAGAGTTTCCCAACACATGATCGTCCTCCTCAAATGTCAACTTGACGTCAAAGGGTCTAGAATCCCTGTGTTGTTTGACAATCTGATAAGACCTCATCATTAGAATCGGGTCATTGAACGTTTCTGTGATTCTAGCATGTCCCTAAGTTGAAGATAGCCAGACATCACCTTCCTGGAGTTTATTTGCTTCTTTAAAAGTTTATGTACTGACATAAAGGTCAGTGGGGTAGAGAAATGTTGATAAAGAAATAATGTGAAACTGAGGATTATAAAAATCTCAATAATGTCAACAATAACAAAATCCTGATACATTTTTGCATCCAATGATTAAAGTTAAACAGCAATAACGAATTAGATAAAAGTGGTTTACAGATATATGCAACTCGACTGTGATTAATGTTTTGGCAATGTTCAGTCATAACTAGCATAGCCTATTTGTCATGCTCTTTATGCCTTATGTATAACGACATATTAGGTGGGGAAATCTAATGGCCAAAAATTACAAAACTGTTTTTCCAATAGATGTAATATGTGCTAACCAACGACTGTCATGACGTCTTACTTCACTTGTCAGTAAATTGTTGCACTCCACTTGTTCCGTTTTTCAGCAGAAAGCCGACAGTACACGTGATAAACAGCTGTTTGTGCGTGCTTCAACCACCGCTGCCAAATACGGGGTGTGTTCAGAAAGTAACGAGAATTTTAATTTTTTGAACAAAATATTTATTTATTGATGTTGTCGCCTTAAAAATAGTCCCCATTGGAGATTATGCACTTGTGCCAGCGCTTCTTCCAATCCTCGAAACAATTCTCAAACTCGATCTTTGAGATAGTCTTTAGTTCTTTAAGCGATGCGCTTTTAATGTCATCTACGGCTGTAAAACGACGGCCCTTTAAGGTTCACTTTATTTTTGGAAATAGGAAAAAGTCACACAGAGCCATGTCTGGCGAATATGGAGGCTGGGGCATCGTTACAGTACTGTTTTTGGCCAAAAATTCACGAACAAGTAATGAAGTGTGAGCTGGTGCATTATCGTGGTGCAAAAGCCATGGGTTGTTTTTCCACAGATCCGGAAATACCTTCAACAGTTTCAAAATGACGACCGTTCCAATTGTTTTTCATGTCATACGTTTTCGTAATTTTTTTCAAAATTTGATTTTACCATCGCAATCAGCGTTAAAAGTTGCATAATTAGCATTTTAATACTCCTTTGGAAATACAAAAAATAAACGAAATAAATAAACCAAAAAATAAATAAATAAACTGTTCATAAATGCAAGTCAGAGTTTATTTTAGTGTGTTCACTGAAACTTTAGAATGTTAATTTGTATAGATTTTAATGTTGATAAGCAGGTGAAACATAATTTCGTAAAAGTTTAGGGTATACACATTTTAAAAATGTCTTCAATAACTTCAGTGTAATAGCTGCGTTTCGCAATTATTTTCAAAAATGTCGATTTCAGGAACTGTGTTGCTGACCAAAAACCGCAAAACGGACAACGAAAATATTAAATATACTTATCCCACCAAAACTGTCGAAAGGTACGAAACAAATCGGATCAGTAAGTCAGTTCACGAATATCATACGACATACTGCACAACGTACTTTAAGTTGGTAGCCCTGCTTAAACAAACTGAACATTTCCTGTTGGAGGACTGATCCAGGATTACACATGGTAAATCCTGTTGCATCAATGACTTCATGGGTTCTGCATTAATTCCGATATAAGCCTACTTAAGCAGGGTCTCCCCCCCCAACATGACTCTGAAAGCTATCAGGGAAAACAAACTGAGTTTACGTTACAGAATTGTTACGTCTAGATTATATTGAAATTGAAATTTAGTTCTCTTGGATGTTGTGTTTTTAAGAGCAATATCAAAATATTGAACAGTGTTCAAATTGTGTTTCTTAATCTAATAACGTAAGACAGAAAACTATGTGACAACATAAGTAGTGGTGTGTGTGAATATATTTACGTTTGAAAAGGGTAACATTCTTGCCTGAGGGTAAGACAATTCCGCTCCTACGTATTGGAGTGGTTTATAGAGGAGAAACGCAGGAGATAGTAACAAGTTGGACACACTTCAATGGGTTTTCAAATTGTTGAAGGACGTCGATGTCAAGTGAGAAAGTAACTGCTCTCGTTGAGTTTAAGCCAGCAATTATGGGCAAGTAATCTGAGAAGTACAACAAGAAATTTTAGAATGAAAGCCATGGACAGCGGTGGTAAAAGAGACTTTTCAGAACAGAATAAATATTTGCGTGTACGAGGTGTGTTCAGAAAGTAACGAGAATTTTTAAATTTCGCGGGCTTGGAGAGTCCGATCGTCAAACATTTTTTTTATTATGTTGGTATACATGCACATGAAGTATGATAAAACTTTCAGATGTTTTCATTCTTGACTTTGTCTGTGACAGCCACTAAGGTTAGACGTGTTTTTATGAGCTCGGCGATTTTCGTTTGTTAAAATAAACGGATCAAAGAATCTGTATCAAATTTTGTGTAACAAAGTGTGTGAAAAGTTAAAAAAGGCCTATGGTGAGTCTGCTATGAGTAAAGCAAGAGTTTACGAGTGGTATAAGCGTTTCCAAGAAGGCCGTGAAGAAGTTGAAGATGACGAACGCCCTCGACGCCCCAGCACATTAAACAACCGATGAAAACGTGGAAAAAGTGAAAGAAATGGTTCTGAACGATCGCCGAATCACAATTAGAGAGGTCGCTGATGATGTTGGCATATCGATTGGATCATGTCATGACATTGTTTCCAATGTTTTGTGTATGAAACGCGTGGCACCAAATTTGTTCAAAAATTGTTGAATTTTGAACAAAAACAGCGGCGAATGGAATTTGCTCAGGAGTCACTAAATGAAGGCAACGACGATGCAGAATTACTGAAACGTATTATAACAGGTGACGAAACATGGGTTTACGGATATGACGTCGAAACTAAGGCTCAATCATCCCAGTGGAGGCATTCTGGCTCGCCAATACAAAAAAGGCTCGACAAGTGCGGTCGAACGTGAAGGTTATGCGCACTGAGTTCTTCGATATTAATGGCATAATGTATCATGAATTTCTGCCACCAGGTGAAACGGTCAATAAGAAGTACTACCTACAAGTTCAACGCCGTTTGCGTGAAGCAATCCGAAAAAAACGCCCGGATCTGTGGAAAAACAATTTATAGCTTTTGCAGCAAGATAATGCACCAGCTCACACTTCATCGCTTGTTCGTGAATTTTTGGCCAAAAACAGTACTGTAACGATGCCCCAGCCTCCATATTCGCCAGACATGGCTCCGTGTGACTTTTTCCTATTTCCAAAAATAAAGAGAACCTTAAAGGGACGTTGTTTTACAGCCGTAGATGACATTAAAAGCGCATCGCTGAAAGAACTAAAGGCTATCTCAAATATCGAGTTTGAGAAGTGTTTCGAGGATTGGAAGAAGCGCTGGCACAAGTGCATAATCTCCAATGGGAACTACGGGCTCGTATTTTGAAAGCGACAATATCAATGTAGACAAAATGATAAATAAACATTTTGTTCAAAAAATTAAAATTCTCGTTACTTTCTGAACACATCTCGTAAATCAATTGATCATTTACTATAACTATAGTAAAAAATATCAAAGCTAGGTTCAGGTGTATATTTATTTAAACAAAACAAGATATTTGTTAACATATCTTCAAACAAATAAGGAAGGCTATATGTTCAGCAAAGATAATACAAAAGCTTTGTTACTGTAGGTAACTCCTCGAGTTCCAAACATGTATTTTTTAAAGCAATTTTGTGTTCATTAATTCTAGTCAGTTGCAATTTTCACAAAGTTTTTGAAATTTGTTAAATTAATAAAATCCCAAATGCACCAGTAAAGGATGAGTGATAAAAAAACCAAAAGCGTTCACTGTATGCATCATACTATTTAATAAGAGAATGTGAGTTATTTGTGTACACTTTTTGGATGACAAAAACGTATTGCAAATACAAGTGGCACTGGATTTAACACAGCTGAAACATGACAGTAGTGTTTGTTTCACTTGGCAATCAGTGTTGGGGCCAGTGACAGAGCGCGCCAGCGTCCCCTGCGTTGTTTACTTGTTGCCTCAGCCGTGCTACTTAATTAAACCATTTTACAATACGTGTCGTGTCAGGCCGTTTTTTGTTAAGCTCGATGTAATGTAACTTAAATGATTGTGACACGAAGCTCTCCACTAATGTTCCAACAAATTGCGTTCAACTGTGATACGGTAATGGACAATTTTATGTACTACGGTTAGCCTATGTTGTTTTCGGTAAAATTTTAATTATAAAAATTCGTGATTAATTTTCAAAAAACAAAATTAGAATAAATTAATTGGTAAAATGATTTCGGACCACAGTGTGGTTTTGATTTTGTTAAAAGAAGTACAAAAAGAAACAAAAATCGAATTAAAAATTGGATATTTTCAGGAAGTTATTACTTCTTGTCAACGGTGATCGTTTTTAAAATAGCTTTTAGATTTAAATAAATATTTTAAAAATGTTTAAACTATCTAACAAAATTTGTCTTATATTCATAGTTTGCTTACAATTAAACCACTTTGGCTATTAGTTCAAAAGAACAGTAGTCTATATATAGCATAATTTTATTTATATATATATATATATATATATATATATATATATATATATATATATATATAGAAGGACGAAAAATCTTGAGTAAGATACTTGGCCCGAGATTAACAGAAGATGAATACAGGTTGCACTCCCGGAAGACCACAGAGACGATATCGAACCTGGCAGCAGATACCAGAAGAAGGAGGCTTCGGTTCTATGGACACATCAGTAGACTCCCAACAACGAGACTTGCCAACAGAATCCTTAAGTATACACAAGGTGTCAAATCAACAAACAAAAAGTTCAAGGTGTCAAATCAACAACGTCGTGGATCGCACAAGTCAGAATAGACCTACATGACGCAGAAATAGACTCAACAGACATTGAAAACAGGAACGCATACAGGAGAAAGATGCTCGGTTGGAAGGTCCCAGAGAATGAAATCCCAAAGAGAGCAGGGGTAAAATGGACGGAGGAGCGGAAGAGGATCCATGGGGACAGGATGAGGGAGGTGTGGAGGATTAGAAGGAACAAGACATGAGTCGGAGTGCTTGGCGTGATCCAACAGGGTCTATACGCAGATAATATATTTATATATATATTATGGCGAAATGCATATTGTGACTATTATTGCCTCCCTAAATGTAAGTGTGAGTGTAAAGTGTTAAGTCGTAAGTGTAGTATTTTAAGTGTAAGTGTGTTAGACTCGGATACCGCGAGGGATGTCTAAATCCTCTCAATAGGTGCAGCTAGTCTGCACCCCCTGCGGGGAACATTGACACCAATTGTGTAGAGTAATACATGTTTCTAAAATATGAATCACTCTCTTTCTAAAGTGCCAAACGTAAAACATCAAACTTGATGCAAAACATAAACATGACTGCCTAAGCCTAAATAGCACAATAAAACATGGAACAAATGTCAGAGTCAAGACTTCTGAATGTCAATAAAAAAACTGAGTTATTATTTACTAAAGTACGAGAATAACACTTGTCGGTAACAATAACTGTAATGGTCGAAAGCATTAGTGAGTAATAAAGCTGTACTTTGTTTTCGTTTCATAAGCTTCAGTAGTTTGACTGTCACTTAAATGCTCAATGTCAAAATAACGAAAAACAAAATAATTATCAACATTTGTAATAAATTTTGTACAAATATACATTTGACACGTAAAAATACCCAAACATAAACTATCAGTTGCTATACTAAAAAAAATTGTTTAAGGAGCTATGCAACCAACTGTCATAGTTTCATCAAAATCATATAATGAGATTTCGCTTAAATTTCATTTTAAATTAAATTTATTTTTAGCGTTTTATTACAAAATGTGTATAAATCGATACAATTTCGCGAAATGTATCCGAAATATTTTACAGTCGGAAACGATAGCTCGAATTCATACTTTAAAAAATAATAACAGTTTTTCAACAGCGAAATTTTAACTGCTTCGTAATGCAGATCCGATACGGGAAAGTTTGTGCAGTATTCGAACACCATTTGTTTCTCTTGTCATGCAGTAGGCCCCAGGTGTATTGAATACGAATCCTGACTTGTCAATCAATGCATATGGATTAACAGCATCAAATCACCCCCGCCCACCCACCGGTACTCACAGCACAAACCTTCACTCCCGGTGGAGGACATCCGATGAAATCCCATACCAGAGCAAACAGGAAGTTACGTACAATTTGAAGATAGCGCGCTGGGCCACAGATCAAAGACCCGTGGGCATATTGACGGGGACTATTCTGTGTGTGTTTAATTTAACGTTGTGACTGTCAATCTATTCTTTACTTCACTGTTTATAAAGTTGCTTTGTAGTAACAGAAAATGTGTCCGCCTTAACGTCCGACTATTGTGCACACTTCGGCTAATGCAGACGATGGGATGATTTATAGCGTATGAAAATGCCAAGCCCTCGCCGGGAATCGAACCCGGGTCCTCGGGGTGAAAGCCTAGTACGCTATCCACTAGGCCACCGAGGCGGCTATATATATATATAGTGTTTAACGTCCGACTATTGTGCACACTTCGGCTAATGCAGACGATGGGATGATTTATAGCGTATGAAAATGCCAAGCCCTCGCCGGGAATCGAACCCGGGTCCTCGGGGTGAAAGCCTAGTACGCTATCCACTAGGCCACCGAGGCGGCTATATATATATAGTGTTTAACGTCCGACTATTGTGCACACTTGGGCTAATGCAGACGATGGGATGATTTATAGCGTATGAAAATGCCAAGCCCTCGCCGGGAATCGAACCCGGGTCCTCGGGGTGAAAGCCTAGTACGCTATCCACTAGGCCACCGAGGCGGTTATATATATATATATATAGTGTTTAACGTCCGACTATTGTGCACACTTGGGCTAATGCAGACGATGGGATGATTTATAGCGTATGAAAATGCCAAGCCCTCGCCAGGAATCGAACCGGGTCCTCGGGGTGAAAGCCTAGTACGCTATCCACTAGGCCACCGAGGCGGCTATATATATATATATATATATAGTGTTTAACGTCCGACTATTGTGCACACTTGGGCTAATGCAGACGATGGGATGATTTATAGCGTATGAAAATGCCAAGCCCTCGCCGGGAATCGAACCCGGGTCCTCGGGGTGAAAGCCTAGTACGCTATCCACTAGGCCACCGAGGCGGCTATATATATATATATATATAGTGTTTAACGTCCGACTATTGTGCACACTTCGGCTAATGCAGACAATGGGATGATTTATAGCGTATGAAAATGCCAAGTCCTCGCCGGGAATCGAAACCGGGTCCTCGGGGTGAAAGCCCAGTACGCTATCCACTAGACCACCGAGGCGGCTAAGTATATGAAAGTATAAATGAAGTATAAACTGTAGTCCGTTTTCTACAAAATGGACTTTACAATTTCCTAAAAATAAATTATTTAACTTTCTATTAAAAAGTTGTAACGTTTTGACTAAGGTAACAAACAATGTAGATAAAAGTATTTTCATTATTATAACACAGCCACCGGACCACATATTTAAGTAATTAGGATTATGACCTATTATCCCCGACAGTGGTCTATCCACTCACCTCGTAAAGGCTACCGCGTTTTCGAAATCATCTTCAAGCCGTGATAGCCGCCTCGGTGGCCTAGTGGATAGCGTACTGGGCTTTCACCCCGAGGACCCGATTCCCGGCGAGGGCTTGGCATTTTCACAAGCTATAAATCTCACCGTCTGCATTAGCCCAACTGTGCACAATAGTCGGACGTTAAACAAAAAAAAAAAAAACAACAAAAATTCAGGTCGTGATACAAAATGCTCTCTGTCGAGGTTGTCACAAAGTCAAACAATACTTAAAAACATACATCACAAACACTGAGCACAATTATACGATTAAAATATTTACGATGAAATTCGGCTTGGCCACGACTCGTACGTCGTTATATTCCGGACACTACTACGTACGAGTCGCGTGTGTAGCTTGGCCAAGCCGAATTTCACCGTGAATATTTTAAACGTGTAATTGTGCTCAGTGTTTGTGATGTATGTTTTTAAGTTTTGTTTGACTTTGTGACGACTTCGACAGAGGGATTTAACATTTTGTATCACGGCCTGAAGATGAAACGATAGTTTCGAAACCGCGATAGCCTTTACGAGGTGAGTGGGTAGAATGCTGACGGGAAGAATAGGTCATAATGTATTTTGTTTAATAGCGCTCTTATTAATGACTTCCGGGTACTACTTCTAGATAAGCAGTACGAGTTATCGGTTCCTTGATTGAGACCCGGACAACCCTGATCCTCCAGACTAGGCTCTAAAAAAATATATAAGAGAAAATTTACAGGCTCAGAGTGAACTAAAAAGCAAAACAAACCTAACGGCTGGCCAGGGTTTTTCATATATAATACCGAAACTGATGAAAAATTTTAAAATAGTTTTGATTTTCTAGTTTTATTCACGAACTAATTTTTTTGTGAATATAGCGACCAAAATTTTGTTTTAGTACTTTTGCAATGTACTTGAACACAACTTAATAAAAACCGTTAGAGATAATTTCGAAAAATCCCATTATAAAACTTTTTTCAAACTAAAAATGTTCACTAATTAAATGTGTGGCGAAAACGTAACTGTCAATTTTCACCAAAAAATCAATCAGTCTAACTTAGCTTCAAGAATGTGAACAGGCGCACAGATATAAACACACAATACAATAGACATATTATTATAACTGCTTAATTGGATATTTGCCGACATCGAACAATAAACGACGTACGAATCAACTTTTGTTCTCAGCTTATTAAAACATGAACTTAGTACTTAACCTACAACTGAAAACTAAGGTCAAACTCTCCGAACAGATTTTCTGAGTGGTCAAGGTTAGGTTAGGCCGAGTGGCCACCAAATGCGGAACGGAGTTGCTCTGAGCGGAGCGTACTACGCATTCAAAACCTAACGTATTATTTTAACGTGCGGATACTGAAAGCTAAGCGGAGCTAAGAGGAGTCACGCGGCTCACACGGCTCTGCTTCGCTTTCAGTAGCCGCATTTATATGACAAACAATAGGTTAGGTTTTGAATTCACTGTCCGATCTGCATTTGGTGACCACTTATCCTTAATTAATATATATAGCCGCCTCGGTGGTCTAGTGGATAGTGTAATAGGCTTTCACCTCGAGGACCCGGGTTCGATTCCCGGCCAGGGCTTGGCATTTTCATACGCTATACATCATCCCATCGTCTGCATTAGCCCAAGTGTGCACAACAGTCGGACGTTAAAAAAAAAAAAATCCTTAATTGTGATCAGGAACCACACGTCACCAAGAATACGAATAGAGCTACACCATAGTTGACAAATACCGTTTAAAACAAGGATCTGTATGAGACAAAAATAAACAGCCAGTAAGTTGTGTCTCAAAACTTGGTCTCTAACTACAAGTATGATCGCTAAATTCCCAAAACACAAGTCCTTTTAAGGAATGAAAATGAAAATCGTTTTTAGAATTTTGGTCATACACGAAGATATATAGCACACGTCATCAATGTAACAAATGAATGAAAATGAAAATCGTTTTTCGAATTTTGGTCATACACGAAGATATATAGCACACGTCATCAATGTAACAAATGAATGAAAATGAAAATCGTTTTTAGAATTTTGGTCATACACGAAGATATATAGCACACGTAATCAATGTAACAAATGAATGAAAATGAAAATCGTTTTTCGAATTTTGGTCATACACGAAGATATATAGCACACGTCATCAATGTAACAAATGAATGAAAATGAAAATCGTTTTTAGAATTTTGGTCATACACGAAGATATATAGCACACGTAATCAATGTAACAAATGAATGAAAATGAAAATCGTTTTTAGAATTTTGGTCATACACGAAGATATATAGCACACGTCATCAATGTAACAAATGAATGAAAATGAAAATCGTTTTTAGAATTTTGGTCATACACGAAGATATATAGCACACGTCATCAATGTAACAAATTTTAGATGAAAAATATTTACTGGTTTCAAGTGAATTAAAAATTGAAAAAGATAAACTATAATTGCTTTCGGATTTGTCTTTTTTTATTTTAAAAAAATCTCGAATTGAAATTTTCTTTTATTTCAATTTTAGTGTACATTTAGATCTTCATCTATGACCAGAATTTTAACTGAACTGTATTTAAAACGATTTTAGACATTCCGTGTTTTTGCCGTTATTTATGTCGAATTTTGTGAAGGTAATGTCAGAATATTTTCAATTTTTCTCAATGTTATGTCTCGTACAATTTAAGTTTTATTTTAACATTTTTGCATTTTGACGAAATAACTGACATTTGTTTTAACAATTAATTGTTTTTTTTATCGGATTATATATTAAAATTGGTTATATTAAATTATATATAAAAATAAATTAAAATTTATATATATAAAAATTATATATCCATTCAAATATCTTGGGGAATGGATCAGCTGGAACGCCCTAGAGAAAAAAGCTATGGAATCTAGGAGAAATAAAATTGAATTAGCCTTCCAACATACCAAAGACACACACAACAATAAGTCCCTCTCCTGGAATACAAAGATAAGGCATTATCATACGGTAATTAAACTAGAAGCCTTATATGCAGCTGAAACATTATCTCTCACAACCCAGGGCCCACTTGTAAAGGCTGGAGATCAAAGAAAGAAAGATATTACGAAAAATCTTAGGCCCCAAATTCTGTAACAACCAATTACTTCACATCAAGAATGAAACTCTTTACCAAAAAAATGAAACACTATCAGACACAATAAGAAAAAGGAGAATTGATTTTTATGGGCACATCCTCCGAATGGACAAAAATAGACTAACCAAAAAAATATTTGACTACTTTCGCAATAAAAGAGCCAAACCACTTTGGTTTAGAGAAACAGAGAAAGACATAACAGAACTACAAATCACTGACACTATGCTCATGGACAGAACAGCCAAAACAATAACCAAGGACAAGAAGCAACGGTTCCAAGGCAAAGTCAAATCCAAGCGAACGATCCAAATCTCTGACGAAGAAAGAAAAACAAGATCACAACGAATAAAGCAATACTGGGCTACGAGGAAGGCACAGAACATTGAAAAGTGATTGATTTAGTGTACCCCAAAGTTGGGTGAAACAAATAGAGAAGAAAATTAGTTACGAATAAGCTTGAAAATAATTTCAAAATAACCATATGATTTCTTCTAACCGTTTTGTGGTTTTGTTATTGATTTACAATTTTGTTTTTTTATATCCAGACTTTTCATTTTCAAAAAATCATAATCCAAGATTTATCTTTAATTTTGAATGCAAATGGAAGTTTAAAAAAGTTTTTCGTCAAATATTCTCCATCGCTCAAAAAATGGGGAATGCTTTGTTAGCTTCGAATCTATAATTATTACATATTGGTAATTAAAATTTGCCGTTAAATATTACGTAACGTAAAACCTTGCACGAATTTCCTCTTCTGCAATTTAAATTATTTGAAAAGAACTGAAGTACTTGTCGTTATTTCTGAAAAATGTTTGCTTTAATCACAAAACATTTTCTGTTTTGGTATTGCATACAGTTTGAAAGTAAAATAATGATGAAAACTTGACCTTTCACTAAATAACAACCTTAATAAAGTTGGCAGCATGTTACAAGTAACTTAATAAGGATATAACATCCACTGCCATACAGATATAATCACCCTCTGGGATTTTCCGCGATCTAGTTACTGCTTGCACATTTTAATACGCTGTGCCCACTATAGCAGGCCGTTAATTAATTTCATTAAAATCTTCAAGTCTGTTTATTACATTACGTTTATTAATTAAAACGTATTAATTTTTTAACGTGAAATATGACGTGTTTAAGCTCTGAAACGAGATAAAACTAACTGTTGTGTGTTGCTTAAAGTTTTTTTCCGATCGATATGATTTTTACTGAGTTTCAGCTTCGAGTGGAAAACGTAATTATATTTAAAAGTATTTATTGTCAACTAAACGTTGACATTATAAACATTTTTAATGTTTACTTTAATTCGAAAATATCGAAAGGAAATATTTGCGTAAACGAAACAGTCATACTTGAAAAAAGACTAAAAATCAGCTGTTATTAGATAACACATAATCGGTTCTTTGTGTTAACGTTAAGAGGGTGTTTGTTATAGAGTATATTTACAGCTGAAAGAGTAGTGAGCGATATTGAAAGGGAAAACTGTTTAATAAAGTTTAATTAAAGTTTCATAGAATGAAAATTCATAGAAGCTACGTATATTTTTAAGTATAATTCTATCGGTATGTTTCTCTAAACGGTCAGCTGGAAAATTATGAAATTTGAAAATGTTAATTGTTTGAACAGACTGTTGATTATAACTGTGTATTTTAAACTTAAAATTTTATAAAAAGGACACAAGAAAACATATAAAAAATATCACGTTTAAGTTATACATGTTCAAATTGGTTGTATGTTGTTATGCGTTACATTTTTACATTTGAGAACGTTTATAAAATTTACCAATTTTAATTTATAAATGCTAGGATAGTAAACAAATATTTTAGCGGGTATTAAATTAAGTATGTTAAATGGAACATCCCATTTTAGTCAAACTTTTTTATTGTTTCCGGAAAAGAAGATTAGGTTGTTAAGTAGATCCAAATAACTGTTTCTATTGTATAGTCCCTATTAATAGTTTTAATTAATTTGTCATTTCAGAACAGTACCACAGTTTTATTTATAGATATTTCTATAAATAAAATGCAAAATCGTTTATATATATAAACAATTATATTTTTAATGGTTATAAATTTCGAATTATATTTTAAAAATTAAAAATGTTTTGAGGCGCTAATATTTTGTACATCTTTAAATCGTTGTTTATTCTTAATATTAATGAATTTGATATGTTAAGTTATAATCAAACTGACCTGGCGTCTTCCACCCTAGACCTTCGAAAGTTCCTTGACGTCCGCTGAGGCGTACACCGACAGTCACAGTGCATGACACAGAGGACCACCGACGTGATGACTGTTATGATGAAGGGTATCGCGAAGTAGTTGATTATCACTTCAACCTGCCTGTCGCGGTCATAGTGGGTCATCACAACTGTTCTGTTCTCGCGCGAATAGTAGCACGGGAACTCTGTGCCCTCTTGGCCGTAGGCTTCGGTGAAGTTCCCGCAATGCACGTCCGGCGGGTACCCGCACCCTTTGATGTTCACTAGCAGCACAGCGTCCACCACGACTGCCGGGGCGCTCACAGAGCCGTTTTCCGGCAACTCGGTATAGTTCACGTAAATATGCGTGCACCTGTACATGTCGCTGGTACAGCCTTCCCTGCAAGAACTCCAAGTACAGTTGAATATCCCGCTGAGTACCTCCTTGCGCGAAGTGACGCAGGTGGCCGGGCGCGGCACGAAGTCAGCGACCAGTGTGGATATCGCGGGATCTACGTAGAGAGGCACTAGAAACAACAGCGACGATCCTGCCGATACGGCGGTCATAGCGAAGAAGGACGTCGCATAAAACCAAACCCTCTGGCGGCAAGTCCTCTCGGGAGCTTTGTTCTTCCTCGGATGAGCCAGTTCAAGTAGCTTGCGTTTCCTCAGCTCACCTTGGGGGTCGAGCAATAGTTCGGAGCTGCCCCCTCGCATGACGGGCCATGCAACCCGCGTCTCTCTACCGACTGACGAGCTTACCAGCTGACCCGACGGCTCCCCCCAGCGCATGCGTAGATGCCGCCTACACCCTCCCATTGATACTACATCCCCACTCGACTCTTGTTTGCGTAATTTCTACCTGGATTAGTTGACAACAATAATATTGTTATTTTATTAAAAACTTTATTTTTATAGTACAATAAAACAGATTCAGCACTTTACAATTGTTGTCATAAAAAAATACTACGATCCATTCAGTTTTTACAATTTAAAATTTTAAATAATTTCCCCTATACTTCATAAATTAGTACATACTGTACATTTTGTTATTCAAAATAACTAATATATAGCTTCATAAAGCAAATCTAATAGATTTTTCAGTTTGTTTTATAAACTTATAACCTCAAATTCTGTAGCCAACATTAATTTTTTCTCCGTGCTCAAGTAACGGTAAATATTTGAACTTTTGTAAAAGTAATAAAGTTGTTACAAAAATCGTTTTTTTTTTAGTTTTAGCGTAAAAGTTAGTTATAAACATTATCATGGCAAGCAGGTGTCTCACTGACGTGATGGAAGCGAATTTAAAAAAGATTTTATTTTTTTTTTTAATTGTGATTTATTTTCATTACTATTATGTGCATTAAAATCTGCATATATTATCATTTCAAGCTTCAAAAAAAAATATAAAAATTAACAATGACTCAGTCAAATTCGTTTTTTTTTAATTAAAACATATTCTGGAATTCCAAATGCTAATTTATACAATTTTTAACGCTGATTACGGAGACGAAATTTTATCTTCAAAAGAAGTACGTGATAGGAAAAGTAATGAAACTGCAATGATTTGAAACGAGAAGTGGAAACTCCGTTTAGAGTGGATCCATTGCAAGTGGACGCTACAGGTAACAAACTTCTGCAAGCTGTTACTAAAATCGATTTTCGAATCAAAATTTGATCAAACTGAACCAAAATTTAGAAATAAATATTAATAATAAGAATATTAGTTTGTGTTATTATTATTACCATTATACGAGGTGTGGCTATTAAATAACGAGACTGACGTTGTAAAAAATGTTATTTTCATTTTATACATAATTACTTATTATCACCTTCAATATACACCCCTTATCTAGCCCTACAACGCTCCATGCGAATTTTCCATTATTGGAAACAGTGCTGGAAAGTCATCGTCTGTCAACTCCTTCAGGACTCGCATATGATACATATAACTTTTCGCAATAATTAATGTAGAATGAAAATTCCTGACAAATGCAGTTGTATTTGAACAAAAAGTAAGTGAAACCTACTGAATATGCTTTTTCCAGAAACGTTATATTGTAGATGTATTGTAGTATCACTTGAAAATATTTTTATTATATGCATTTAAAATGTACATTACGTAAATCAAACCGCTCATTTGTGCATAATGAAGATGCAAGCAGATGTAATCAAGTAAATTTTCAATCAATAACGGTATCTTTATTTTTAAAAATTATGAACTATATGACTGATAATGTACTGTCAATTCTTATGCCAAGTTTGAAAAAAATCGATACCAAAATTGCAAACATTCGAGTTTTAACACACACACACACACACACACACACTCACACATTCGATACCTTGTTGTGTGAGTTGACGCGAGACTCTGCTTCAGGGAACATCTCAAGGCAGTCAGTGAATAGGCGGCGAACGTGGCAGGAACCCTTTTCAGGCTCATTCCGAATCTGGGAGGTCCAAGACAGGCACGCCGCCGACTCCTGGCTGGGGTAGTAAGCTCAGTGCTCCTTTACGGAGCCGATTTGGAACCAGGCTATGATGGTCGCGAGCTATGCGGTGCACCGCCGTGCGTTGCTGCGTGTCGTGAGTGGTTACCGAACAGATTCCTACGACGCTGCATGCGTAGTGGCGGGCGATCCCCCAATGTAGCTGATGGCTGATGAAAGAGCGAGGCTCTACTGGTGCAAGCGAAGTGCTAAGCCGCGGTATAGTCATACAATGGCAATTACACAGGAGCGAAATCGGACCCTGGAGACATGGCAGCGACAGTGGGACGAATCAACAAATGGACGATGGACATACCAACTCATAGGTAACATTCAGGATTGGTACAACAGGGATCATGGGGAAGCGGAGATCTATCTCACAGAGATTCTCACTGGGCACGGTTGCTTCCGAGCTTACTTGTTCCGTTTCGGGCTGGAAACGGACTCTGTCTTCCAGCAGTGGAGGAAGATG
>CM040189.1:4931959-5004459 GCA_022606455.1 Callitettix versicolor | reverse complement strand
AACGACGACGACGACAACATTAACATTGGCATTAACTTCAACAACATTAACATCAACATCAACATAATCAACAACAACAACAACGGCGACGACGACAACATTAACATTAACATTAATATCATCAACAACAACATCAACATCAACATCATCAACAACAACAACAACGACGACGACGACGACAACATTAACATTAACATCAACAACATCAACATCAACATCAACAACATCAACATCATCAACAACAGCAAAAACATCAACATCAACATCATCAACAACAACGACGACGACGACATCATTAACATTAACATCAACATCAACATATACATCAACATCAACATTAACGTCAACATCATCAACAACAACAACAACAACGACGACGACGACGACGACGACAACATTAACATTAACATCAACAATATCAACATCAACATTTACATCATCAACAACCACAACATGACGACAACATTAACATTAACATCAACATCAACATCAACATCATCAACAACAACAACAACGGCGACGACGACAACATTAAAATTAACATTAACATCAACAACAACAACATCAACATCAACATCATCAACAACAACAACAACGGCGACGACGACAACATTAACATTAACATTAACATCAACAACAACAACATCAACATCAACATCATCAACAACAACAACAACGACGACGACGACAACATTAACATCAACAACATCAACATCAACATTTACATCATCAACAACCACAACACGACGACAACATTAACATTAACATCAACATCATCAACAACAACAACAACGGCGACGACGACAACATTAACATTAACATTAACATCAACAACAACAACATCAACATCAACATCATCAACAACATCAACATCAACATCATCAACAACAACAACAACGACGACGACGACGACAACATTAACATTAACATCAACAACATCAACATCAACATCAACAACATCAACATCATCAACAACAGCAAAAACATCAACATCAACATCATCAACAACAACGACGACGACGACATCATTAACATTAACATCAACATCAACATATACATCAACATCAACATTAACGTCAACATCATCAACAACAACAACAACAACGACGACGACGACGACGACGACAACATTAACATTAACATCAACAATATCAACATCAACATTTACATCATCAACAACCACAACACGACGACAACATTAACATTAACATCAACATCAACATCAACATCATCAACAACAACAACAACGGCGACGACGACAACATTAACATTAACATTAACATCAACAACAACAACATCAACATCAACATCATCAACAACAACAACAACGGCGACGACGACAACATTAACATTAACATTAACATCAACAACAACAACATCAACATCAACATCATCAACAACAACAACAACAACGACGACGACAACAACATTAACATCAACAACATCAACATCAACA
This sequence comes from Callitettix versicolor, assembly GCA_022606455.1. NCBI lineage: Eukaryota > Metazoa > Arthropoda > Insecta > Hemiptera > Cercopidae > Callitettix > Callitettix versicolor. Next base: position 5,003,003 of record CM040189.1, on the reverse strand, counting down.
TTTACATCATCAACAACCACAACACGACGACAACATTAACATTAACATCAACATCAACATCAACATCATCAACAACAACAACAACGGCGACGACGAAAACATTAACATTAACATTAACATCAACAACAACATCAACATCAACATCATCAACAACAACAACAACGACGACGACGACAACATTAACATCAACAACATCAACATCAACATCAACATCATCAACAACAGCAAAAACATCAACATCAACATCATCAACAACAACGACGACGACGACAACATTAATATTAATATCAACATTAACATCAACATAAACATCAACATTAACATCAACATCAACATATACATCAATATCAACAACATCAACAACATCAACATCATCAACAACAACAACAACAACAACGACGACGACGACAACATTAACATTAGCATTAACAACAACAACAAGAACATCAACATCACAAAATATCATGGATACACTAATTGTTTTCATATCCTGGTCGGGTGCATTTTAATTATTCCTAGATTGTAGTTAACTGTGGCATTTTTATTTAAAATTTTTAACATTGACAATAGGATTTCTTAAATTTTTACCGAAGACAATATTTTACCTGATAACTTACATCACGTAACTTAAATAGTTTTGGATCTTTGAAAGAATTAGTGCAATTTTTCAACGTTTATTTTTAATATAAGTTCAATAGTATTTTGATAATGGTTTTTGTGTTTGGAAATAGCCGTCTCTGTGGCGTACTGGGCTTTCACCCCGAGGACCCGGGTTCGGTTCCCAGCCAGAGCTTGGCATTTTCATACGCTATAAATCATCCCATCGTCTGCATTAGCCCAAGTGTGCACAATAGTCGGACGTTAAACACAAAAAAAAATGTGTTTGGAAATATGAACATTGTTAACTTGTCCAAAATTTAAGCCTATACAGTAAAGTGTATATGTGTGTTTTTTTAATTTTACAAAATAATTAAAAATTCAGAACAGAAGAAAAATATATTTTGAAGACGTATTTATAACAGCGTTAATTAGATTGAGCGTGACAGATCCTTCAGGATTAGCGGAAGGCTTTTGAGGGATGTAATGCATAATTTGTAAAAAAAAACCTAAATAAAAACTGTGCGTGTAGACTCTTTGCCAAGAAACTATTTCTCATGGTTTTTGTACATTTACGGTTTTGAGGTAAATATATTTTATCGTCATTGTTTTATATTATGTGAATTATATAAAAAATATTGTATTGATTCAAGAAATACATTTTGAAATACTGATGAATACATATTTTTAAAGTCTTCTGAGTTCAAAGGTGTATACTTTTACATTTTCTGTGTGTGTAATCTATGTGTGATTAGACACATTCATGTAGCAAAAACGAGTTAATTGATTTTGATGAATTTCAGCGTACATATATAGCTTTGTTATACCTCGGTAACCTTCCTTGTGTTTATTCTACCAAACTATTGATGTTCAATAATTTTTCAATGGTCAAATGTCGCATCTCGAAATCAAAGCAAGACGTGTTTGTAGTCTTCTTGAATGACGCGGTTTTAAAAACACAGTAATAGTAACTATATCTCCAATACATTTTACTATATTTTGCTTACATTTGACTATTAATTAAAAAAGTGTATCAATTATTAAATACATGATGAGATATGTATTGTTTCTAATTAAGTTTAAATAAAACCAAACTTTTTTTAAAATTTGTACCACGTATTTAAATTAATAATACAACTTTACATCTTCATATAGTAACAAAATTTGACTAGACGAATTATAAAATCAGGCTTTCAAATTTTTTAGTTAACTATTTTACTATTTCTACGTTTTTACGACACGAAATATGCTATAAATAAATAATGGTGACACTGGAAATCAATCTTACTAATGCTATAAATAGTAAGATTCCACGAAACAAAAAAAAGTTTTTTATTTACTTTAATATTATTGTTACTTTTATATTAATATTGTATAGTACGATTCCAGATTCCACGAAACAAAAAAAAGTTTCTTATTTACTTTAATATTATTGTTACTTTTATATTAATATTGTATAGTACGTTTCCAGATTCCACGAAACAAACAAAAGTTTTTTTTTACTTTAATATTATTGTTACTCTTATATTAATATTGTATAGTACGTTTCCAGATTCCACGAAACAAAAAAAGTTTTTATTTACTTTAATATTATTGTCACTTTTATATTAATATTGTATAGTACGTTTTCAGATTCCACGAAACAAAAAAAAGTTTTTTATTTACTTCAATATTATTGTTACTTTTATGTTAATATTGTATAATACGTTTCCAGATTCCACGAAACAAAATAAAAGTTTTTTATTTACTTTAATATTATTGTTACTTTTATATTATTATTGTATAGTACGTTTCCAGATTCCACGAAACAAAAAAAAGTTTTTTATTTACTTTAATATTATTGTTACTTTTATATTAATATTGTATAGTACGTTTCCAGATTCCACGAAACAAAAAAAAGTTTTTTATTTACTTTAATATTATTGTTACTTTTATATTAATATTGTATAGTACGTTTCCAGATTCCACGAAACAAAATAAAAGTTTTTTTATTTACTTTAATATTATTGTTACTTTTATATTAATATTGTATAGTACGTTTCCAGATTCCACGAAACAAAATAAAAGTTTTTTATTTACTTTAATATTATTGTTACTTTTATATTAATATTGTATAGTACGTTTCCAGATTCCACGAAACAAAAAAAAAGTTTTTTATTTACTTTAATATTATTGTTACTTTTATATTAATATTGTATAGTACGTTTCCAGATTCCACGAAACAAAAAAAAGTTTTTATTTACTTTAATATTATTGTTACTTTTATATTAATATTGTATAGTACGTTTCCAGATTCCACGAAACAAAAAAAAGTTTTTTATTTACTTTAATATTATTGTTACTTTTATGTTAATATTGTATAATACGTTTCCAGATTCCACGAAACAAAATAAAAGTTTTTTATTTACTTTAATATTATTGTTACTTTTATATTAATATTGTATAGTACGTTTCCAGATTCCACGAAACAAAAAAAAAGTTTTTTTTTACTTTAATATTATTGTTACTTTTATATTAATATTGTATAGTACGTTTCCAGATTCCACGAAACAAAAAAAAGTTTTTTTTTACTTTAATATTATTGTTACTTTTATATTAATATTGTATAGTACGTTTCCAGATTCCACGAAACAAAAAAAAGTTTTTATTTACTTTAATATTATTGTTACTTTTATATTAATATTGTATAGTACGTTTCCAGATTCCACGAAACAAAAAAAAAGTTTTTTTTACTTTAATATTATTGTTACTTTTATATTAATATTGTATAGTACGTTTCAGATTCCACGAAACAAAAAAGTTTTTTTTTACTTTAATATTATTGTTAATTTTATATTAATATTGTATAGTACGTTTCAGATTCCACGAAACAAAAAAAAGTTTTTTTTTACTTTAATATTATTGTTAATTTTATATTAATATTGTATAGTACGTTTCCAGATTCCACGAAACAAAAAAAAGTTTTTTTTTACTTTAATATTATTGTTAATTTTATATTAATATTGTATAGTACGTTACCAGATTCCACGAAACAAAAAAGTTTTTTTAAAATTATTTTTTTTACTTTAATATTATTGTTAATTTTATATTAATATTGTATAGTACGTTTCCAGATTCCACGAAATAAAAAAAAGTTTTTTTTTACTTTAATATTATTGTTACTTTTATATTAATATTGTATAGTACGTTTCCAGATTCCACGAAGCAAAAAAACAAAGTTTTTTTTTACTTTAATATTGTTGTTACCTTTGTATTTAATATTGTATAGTACGTTTCCAGATCCCACGAACAAAAAAAAAAGTTGAAATTCTTTTTATATTCTTCTTCTTTTCTGCTAGGATTATTGTCACTATGTTCAGTATAATGATCTGCCTTTCCTAGCTTCGTCAATTCTACTTTCGTTGACGCGTTTCGGAGAACTCAAGTATAGGAGTATAGATATAGTTTTTGAAGATGGAGGTTCTCCGAAACGCGTCAACGAAAGTAGAATTGACGAAGCTAAGGAAGGCAGATTATTATACTGAACATAGCGAAAAAAAGTTTTTAATGTTCTTTAATATTATTCTTACTTTTATATTAATATTGTCCGTATTTGTGTCTTTGCATGTAGTTTTCGTTTGTTCATATCTCGTGGCCACTTTTTAATTTCTAAAATTATTTGCAGCCTTTTTTGGTTAAAAAAAAACTGTTGAAAATCATTTTTTTACATCAGCGCTACCCATTGAATTCAAATTCTGCCCAAATATATTTCATAAATACTTAAATAAAATTTATTGGTTGTTATGACGCAAAAAACTGTTGGAAAAAATTGAAAGTAGTCGTAACTTCTTAAAATCAAGTAATAGGATTTTGCTCAAATTTTTATACCTAAAATCAGTAAACCAACTTTGTTATTGAATAAAATACTTTTCTAGGATAACGTGTAAATACTAAACAAACCGGATGATAGAAACAAATAGGTTAATCAAATTTATCAATTATTTCGTACGCCATATCTCAAATTATTGTTGCAAATTTTCCACAAAAAACATAGTTAAAAATCGAAAAAATCAAAATCGAAAACACAGTCTTGGATTTTGTTTTGCTCGACCTACTTTAGAACTGTACTTTTTTATTTTCAAATTTGGTACACTTATTACAGTTATACACTACCTTTATCACTACCTTTATCCACTACCTTTATACACTACCTTTATACACTACCTTTATACACTACCTTTATACACTACCTTTATACACTACCTTTATACACTATCTTTATACACTACCTTTATACACTACCTTTATACAATACCTTTATACACTACCTTTATACACTACCTTTATACACTACCTTTATACACTACCTTTATACACTACCTTTATACACTACCTTTATACACTACCTTTATATACTACCTTTATATACTACCTTTATACACTACCTTTATACACTACCTTTATACACTACCTTTATACTACCTTTATACTACCTTTATACTACCTTTATACACTACCTTTATACACTACCTTTATACACTACCTTTATACACTACCTTTATACCTACTACCTTATACACTACCTTTATACACTACCTTTATACACTACCTTTATTATACCTTTATACACTACCTTTATACACTACCTTTATACACTACCTTTATACACTACTTTATACACTACCTTTATACACTACCTTTATACACTACCTTTATACACTACCTTTATACACTACCTTTATACACTACCTTTATACACTACCTTTATACACTACCTTTATACACTACCTTTATACACTTTTATACTACTTTATACTACTTTATACACTACCTTTATACACTACCTTTATACACTACCTATACACTACTACCTTTATACACTACCTTATATACACTACACTTTATACTATACACTACCTTTATACACTACCTTTATACACTACCTTTATACACTACCTTTATACACTACCTTTATACACTACCTTTATACACTACCTTTATACACTACCTTTATACACTACCTTTATACACTACCTTTATACACTACCTTTATACACTACTTTATACACTACCTTTATACACTACCTTTATACTACTACTACCTTTATATACACTACCTTTATACACTACCTTTATACACTACCTTTATACACTACCTTTATACACTACCTTTATACACTACCTTTATACACTACCTTTATACACTACCTTTATACACTACCTTTATACACTACCTTTATACACTACCTTTATACACTACCAATTTTTATAAAAATCTGTTGATCGGATTTTACCGTTTTTTGACGTATATTTTGAGAAAATAAACGGAAAACTTGTGTGTAATTTCTTGCACCATTTATTTTTGATAAATCTCAAACCGGATTTGTTGGGAGGACGTAATACTTTATTTTAGTATAAATATGACGTCATTTGAACCGTGTTTTATACAACAATATTACAGCTAAGTCAAATCATGTTGACAATATCCATTAATCTATATGATACGTAATCAGACATCAGTTATAATAATGTATCAGTTGTATCCCAAATTTAATTTATTAACAAATTTAACATATGATATTTGGTTCAAATCAGAACATCTGATTTGTTTTTTTAATTTTAAGGCGAAAAGGACATTGAGGCTATTATCGCCTACCTAAATGTAAGTGTGTAAAGTGTTAAAGTCGGAAGTGTAGTGTTGTAAGACTCCGATACCGCGAGGGACGTCTAAATCCTCTCAATAAGTGCAGCTAGTCTGCACCTCCTGCGGTCACCCATTTTTTTTTTTTTTTTTTTTTTTTTTTTTTAACGTCCGACTATTGTGCACACTCGGGCTAATGCAGACGATGGGATGATTTATAGCGTATGAAAATGCCAAGCCCTGGCCGGGAATCGAACCCGGGTTCTCGGGGTGAAAGCCCAGTACATCAACTAGGCCACCGAGACGGCTGTCACCATCTAAAGTCACGCTACGTAGCCTTGGTCCAGGTGTTTCAAATAATTAATCCAAGATCGTAGAGAGACGGAAAACCACTGGTAAACATTCAAAGAATTATAATATCTCCAATAAGCGATCAACATTGATTTTTTCCACTTTCCACGGAACAAAACACCTGTGCAAGGTGAAAAATAAAACGTAACAGTCAAAAAGAAAAGTGTTGTCGATTCAACTCGTTTTACGGCCAGACAAGTTTCAAATTATCTTAAATGACGTTAGCAGTAGCTTATATTAGGCTCACTTTGTTCAATCAATATTTAGGTGCCAACGGTTGGTAATAGTGATTATCGCCCGTTGCCATAGTGACGATAACTTATTGAAAAATGCGTCACGTTTTATGGGCAAATATGTTTGATAAACAGTTTTGGGTGAATGGGGGGAAATTAATGCTATTTGATTAACCGTCAGACGTAACAGTTAAATAAAGCATTAAAGTTTATATGAAACCGGTAAAGTTGTAGTATTTATAGTAAAAGTTATGAATGTGAAAACATTTCATTAGCTTTTGATAAATCTGATTTAATCTTTAAAAATAAATTTGTCTAGGTTCATTGTGTTGTTTTTATTTTATTTTCAATTCATAAACACCTTTAAACTAACACATATTTGCTTCTTTCAATTTACTTGATAGAATTACAATACATACAGCGCTAAATACCCAAACAAGAATACTACTCGGGAATTGGTGTGAAAAAGAAAACTGTAACGAAATCACCCCAATTTCTTTTCATGTAAATCAATGGTCTATTATTTGTTCTTTTCATATTAATTTGTTTATTTAACCAACAGCGTATTTGAATGTGAAGCTATTTCTATTATTATTGTTTTTTTATTTAGCTAACAGCACAATCACGTGTGAAGCTATTTCTATTATTATTGTTTCTTTATTTAGCCAACAGCGCAATCACGTGTGAAGCTATTTTTATTATTATTGTTTTTATTTAGGCAACAGCGCAATCACGTGTGAAGCTATTTCTATTATTATTGTTTTTTTATTTAGCCAACAGCACAATTACGTGTGAAGCTATTTCTATTATTATTGTTTCTTTATTTAGGCAACAGCGCAATCACGTGTAAAGCTATTTCTATCATTATTGTTTCTTTATTTAGGCAACAGCGTAATCACGTGTGAAGCTATTTCTATTATTATTGTTTTTTTATTTAGCCAACAAACAATCACGTGTGAAGCTATATTTATTATTGTTGTTTCTTTATTTAGCCAACAGCACAATTACATGTTAAGCTATTTCTATTATTATTGTTTCTTTATTTAGGCAACAGCGCAATCACGTGTGAAGCTATTTTTATCATTATTGTTTCTTTATTTAGGCAACAGCATAATCTCGTGTGAAGCTATATTTATTATTGTTGTTTCTTTATTTAGCCAACAGCACAATTACGTGTGAAGCTATTTTTATTATTATTGTTTTTTTATTTGGTCAACAGCACAATCACGTGTGAAGCTATCACTATTATTATTGTTTTTTTTATTTAGTCGACAACATTATCTTATGTCAAACTAACCTTTTACCTTATATTGCAACTGTTTGTTTATATAGTTAAAAGCGTAACATGTGAAGCTATTTCTATTATTATTCTTTCTTTATTTAGCCAACAGCACAATCACGTGTGAAGCTATTTTTATTATTATTGTTTCTTTATTTAGCCAACAGTACAATCACGTGTGAAGCTATTTCTATTATTATTGTTTCTTTATTTAGCCAAAAGCGCAATCACGTGTGAAGATATCACTATTATTATTACTATTGTTTCTTTATTTAGCCAACAGCGCAATCACGTGTGAAGCTTTTTCTATCATTATTGTTTTTTTATTTAGCCAACAGCACAATTACGTGTGAAGCTACTTCTATTATTATTGTTTCTTTATTTAGTCAACAGCACAATCACGTGTGAAGCTATTTCTACTATTGTTGTTTCTTTATTTAGCCAACAGCTTAATCACGTGTGAAGCTATTCTTATTATTATTGTTTTTTTATTTAGCGGACAGCGTTACCGTATGTCAAACTAACCTTTTACTGCTATTGCAACTGTTTGGTTATATAATTAAAAGCGTAGCGTGTGAAGCTATTTCTATTACTATTGTTTCTTTATTTAGCCAACAGCGCAATTACGTATGAAGCTATTAGTATTAATACTGTTTGTTTATTTGGCCATCAGCGTAATCACGTGGCAAGCTATTTCTATTATGCCTGTTATTGTTTATTTATTTAGCCGACAGTATTATCTTATGTGAAGCTAACGTTTTATTGCTTTTGCAACTGTTTGTTTATACAGCATATGAAGATATTTTTTTATTATTGTGTGTATATTTAGCCAACAACGTAATCACACGTGAAGCTAACCTTTTATTGTTATAATTGTTTTTAAAGACAATATCACAATAGTATATGAAGCTGTTGCTATTATTATTGTTTGTTTCAATAATAAAGCTACTTCTATTATTATTATTATTTAGCCAACAGTATAATTACAGGTGAAGCTATCCTTTTATTTTTATTATTACTGTTTGTTTATTTATCAACTTTTCTTATTCCAATTATTCCTTTATTTTATTTTCAGATTTACATTTGATCTTCAATGATTTTATTATATATTACTAAAGTTTCAAACAAATTGTCACTTATTAACAGTCATGTTTTTCCAGTTAGGTTGACAACATTTTGCGCTGGCAGAACGTTATTTAACGATTCGTTAAATAATTTAACAATCCTTGATTAATGTCTGACCAACAGCCGGAAGTCAGCTTTAGATCCTACGACAAAAGGAAGTGAAGTCTGAATTATTCAGATCGAATCGATTCACCGACATTTGCATGCGGTTTACACGCGGCATGACATTACGTGTTGTCATTCGCGATATATGAGCAGATAGGATATATCGATTCCCGTAAAATGCCTTGTGAAAGCTATCCCACCTGTCCTTGTCACGTGACATACTTCCCAGTAAGAAAATCTTCGGTGCACAAAAATTCTAAATTGTTTGACTTGTTTAACTGTGCGCAATTTATGCGCGGATCAGTAAGAAAATGCGCATATTGGAGGAAATATACGTGTTTTTCTGACAGACATCAACAATGTGACAAAACTTCACTTCAAAAAGAACTTCGTAGGCCATGCAGTCAGTTCAGTTTATCTTGTAGTTACAACTGAAATGAAAGTAGTTTTATATCAATAATTCGGTCATTACGATAACTTGCTGACCTTTTAAATACCTTCAATGTTTAATTGCATATCAAAAGAAGTCATAACAGGACTGGCTGAGCTATTCGCATTGTATCGACCACGGATTTTCTTACCGTTGCACCTTTAAAGCGATAAAACATATTTTCTGTGACGTAACGGTAACCTTTATGCTTCCAGCTTCGCATGATTACAAGCTTACTCTAAGTTAACCATAGAAAAACTTCGTCTGATTAACGCTAGTATCAGAACCGGCACAATACTAGCCGTCTGATTAACGCTAGTATCAGAACCGGCACAATACTAGCCGTCTGATTAAAGTTAGTATCAGAACCGGCACAATATTAGCCGTCTGATTAACGCTAGTATCAGAACCGGCACAATACCAGCCGTCAGATTAACGCTAATGTCAGAACCGGCACAATACTAGCCGTCTGATTAACGTTAGTATCAGAACCGGCACAATATTAGCCGTCTGATTAACGCTAGTATCAGAACCGGCACAATACTAGCCGTCTGATTAACGTTAGTATCAGAACCGGCACAATACCAGCCGTCTGATTAAAGTTAGTATCAGAACCGGTACAATATTAGCCGTCTGATTAACGCTAGTATCAGAACCGGCACAATACTAGCCGTCTGATTAACGTTAGTATCAGAACCGGCACAATACCAGCCGTCAGATTAACGCTAATGTCAGAACCGGCACAATACTAGCCGTCTGATTAAAGTTAGTATCAGAACCGGCACAATACTAGCCGTCTGATTAACGAGATAGTATCAGAACCGACATAATACTAGCCGTCTGATTAAAGTTAGTATCAGAACCGGCACAATACCAGCCGTCTGATTAACGCTAGTGTCAGAACCGGCACAATACTAGCCGTCTGATTAACGCTAGTGTCAGAACCGGCACAATACTAGCCGTCTGGTTAGTATCAGCACGGCACAATACTAGCCGTCTGATTAACGCTAGTATCAAGAACCGGTACAATATTAGCCGTCTGATTAACGCTAGTATCAAGAACCGGCACAATACCAGCCGTCTGATTAACGCTAATATCAAGAACCGGTACAATACTAGCCGTCTGATTAACGCTAGTATCAAGAACCGGCACAATACTAGCCGTCTGATTAACGCTAGTATCAAGAACCGGCACAATACTAGCCGTCTGATTAACGCTAGTATCAGAACCGGTACAATACTAGCCGTCTGATTAACGCTAGTATCAAGAACCGGTACAATACCAGCCGTCTGATTAACGCTAGTATCAAGAACCGGCACAATACTAGCCGTCTGATTAACGCTAGCATCAGAACCGGTACAATACTAGCCGTCTGATTAACGCTAGTATCAAGAACCGGCACAATACCAGCCGTATGATTAACGTTAGTATCAAGAACCGACACAATACTAGCCGTCTGATTAACGCTAGTATCAAGAACCGGCACAATACCATCCGTTTGATTAACGCTAGTATCAAAAACCGGCACAATACCAGCCGTCTGATTAACGCTAATATCAAGAACCCAGCCGCTGATTAACAATACCAGCCGTCTGATTAACGCTAGTATCAAGAACCGGTACAATACTAGCCGTCTGATTAACGCTAGTATCAAGAACCGGCACAATACTAGCCGTCTGATTAACGCTAATATCAAGAACCGGTACAATACTAGCCGTCTGATTAACGCTAGCATCAGAACCGGTACAATACTAGCCGTCTGATTAACGCTAGTATCAAGAACCGGTACAATACCAGCCGTCGGATTAACGCTAGTATCAAGAACCGGCACAATACCAGCCGTTTGATTAACGCTAGTATCAAGAACCGGTACAATACCAGCCGTCGGATTAACGCTAATATTAAGAACCGGCACAATACCAGCCGTCTGATTAACGCTAGTATCAAGAACCGGCACAATACTAGCCGTCTGATTAACGCTAGTATCAAGAACCGGCACAATAACATCCATCTGATTAACGCTAGTATCAAGAACCGGCACAATACTAGCCGTCTGATTAACGCTAGCATCAGAACCGGTACAATACTAGCCGTCTGATTAACGCTATATCATCAGAACCGGTACAATACCAGCCGTCTGATTAACGCTACATCATCAGAACCGGTACAATACCAGCCGTCTGATTAACGCTACATCATCAGAACCGGTACAATACCAGCCGTCTGATTAACGCTAGCATCAGAACCGGTACAATACTAGCCGTCGGATTAACGCTAGTATCAAGAACCGGTACAATACCAGCCGTCTGATTAACGCTAGTATTAAGAACCGGCACAATACCATCCATCTGATTAACGCTAGTATCAAGAACCGGTACAATACCAGCCGTCGGATTAACGCTAGTATTAAGAACCGGTACAATACTAGCTGTCTGATTAACGCTAGTATCAAGAACCAGCACAATACCATCCATCTGATTAACGCTAGTATCAAGAACCGGTACAATACTAGCCGTCTGATTAACGCTAGTATCAAGAACCAGCACAATACCATCCATCTGATTAACGCTAGTATCAAGAACCGGCACAATACCAGCCGTCTGATTAACGCTAGTATCAAGAACCGGCACAATACCAGCCGTCTGATTAACGCTAGTATCAAGAATCGGCACAATCCGTCTTGGCGAAAAACCATAAAATCATATAATATTGTATTTAGAAATATATTAAATTGAAATGAACGTACTCATGATTTTGAAAATCGACTATAAATTTTATTTTGTGCTGTAAAATGTATAGCCATAACCCGTGATAAGAAGTCACTTCTGTCGGCAGTCATGCCACTGCCACTTTTTTCCTGTTCATCACTGTTGTTGACTGTGACTGAAAAATACCTTTGACGAGGTCACAGACAGTGAAATACCGCACGTCTTTATTTCAAATCCAATTTTATTCGGCGCATCCAAGGTTAAGCTTGTCGCTCACTGCAAGCCTCTGCCCCACGCCTCCGAGTGGAAAGTACCACTGAGGTTCACCCACTCCAAACGTAGTCAGCGTTCATTCTGCGAGGTCAGTTGACGTGTAGACTCATCCAGGTATAATTGCCAGGTTTTCGACGAGTTGTGGCTTGAATGAGCAGCTCAGAGGAGGTAGAAGGAGCTGTGTGGTTTCACCGAAATAACAAAAAACTTGTTTCCTGTTTTTTGAAGGATTATCATAAGTTTTCTACTACCATTTTCAAACCTCCCTTTAAAACAACATAAAGCCGCCTCGGTGGCCTAGTGGATAGCGTACTAGGCTTTCACCCCGAGGATCCGGGTTCGATTCCCGGCGAGGGCTTGGCATTGTCATACGCTATAAATCATCCCATCGTCTGCATTAGCTCAAGTGTGCACAATAATCGGACGTTAAACACACAAAAAAACATTATGAGCTTTTGGATATTACACGTATAAAGTTAAAAACACGTTTTTAGACGAAAATTCCTCTCCGAAGAACGATTAGGTGTCGTTCTACCTATCTGCCGCTATTTTCCTTCCGCTTATCGTGTACTGGACCGCGCGAAACACTTCCATTCAAAATTCTTCAGACCTCTCCGGCGGAATTGTTCCTCGGCGGTCGGAGCGGAGAGAACGAGTGTGCGCCACTCATTAAATCACTTGTAAAGTATTTAGCCGTGACGCGGCGCTTTGCCGTAGTGAGCGAATAGCAGACTCTAAACAGCGACGAGGGATTGTTGTGATAGTGTAGGATTTATGCTGATACTTCAAATTCTATACCCCGCAGGAGGTGCAGACTAGCTGCACCTATTGAGAGGATTTAGACGTTCCTCGCGGTACCCGAATCCAACATACACTTACGCTTACAACACTACACTTACCACTTTAACACTTTACATTCACACTTACATTTAGGGAGGCGATAATAGCCTCAATGTGCTTTTCGCCTTAAAATAACAACAACAAAATCAAATTCTATATCCTAAATTAATTGCCTGGCCACCGCTACGCTACAGTCTTAACGCGCTCGTCACTTTTTCCACCATTTTTAATCGGTAACCGTTATTTACGAAAAATGTTAATGTACCAAATTTTTTTTGGAAATTCTATGTTTTTTATCACAAAGCGGTCAAAATTTTGATAAGACGAATGTCTGCTGGATGAATGTGATGTCATGAATATCCGCTGGAATGAAGACGTAATTCTATTCGTCAGAATAGAATATACGATCCAAAACAAATATTTTTTTAATACAAAATTGTACACCCCTTTCTACATTTTCTACCACCTTTCAATCTCTTTACGGGATGAATTTTTGGGAAATGGTGAAAAATATATTTCATTACTTATTGTTTATTAAGATAAACAAATCTAAACAGTTAAACAAAAATCGGCCGTTAACTAAAACCAAAGAACCAGGTCTCCCGTTTAGAGGTAAGAATGCTGTAAAATAAAAAAGAATTATTATGAATTGATATTAATGAATACAGAGGATTTAGTCGGAGAAGTTAGTAACCATGCAAGGAATTTGATATAAAACTGTCTCATGATAGAAAGGAAGATGGAGAAACCAACGCGTGATAATGTCAGCTGATGCATATTCACTCTGTCACTCATGATGTGTAAGAGCAAGAATAAATTATAATTTGCAGAACAACTTAAAGTATTGAAGCAGGAAGCAGCTAAATATTTGATGTTTTCAAAAGGAAAACGTAAGAAGAAAACATGTTGATAAGTAATTTATAAGAATACTAGCATTACCCGTCGCGGCTTCGTTCACGAAACTTAAACTTTTTCAGTAATATAATAATTTAGAAAAATAAAAAAATATAATAATAAAAGCGTGATTAAGATAAGGCATTATCATACTGTAATTAAACCATAAGCCTTATATGCAGCTGAAACATTATCTCTCACAACCCAGGGCCCACTTGAAAGGCTGGAGATCAAAGAAAGAAAGATATTACGAAAAATCTTAGGCCCCAAATTCCGTAACAACCAATGACTCCACATCAGTAATGAAACTCTTTACCGAAAAACTGAAACACTATCAGACACAATAAGAAAAAGGAGAATCGATTTTTATGGGCACATCTTCCGAATGGACAAAAATAGACTAACCAAAAAAATATTTTACTACTTTCGCAATAGAAGAGCCAAACCGCTTTGGTTTAGAGAAACGGAGAAAGACATAACAGAACAAATCACTGACATTATGCTCATGGACAGAACAGCCAAAACAATAACCAAGGACAAGAAGCAACGGTTCCAAGGTAAAGTCAAATCCAAGCGAACGATCCAAATCTCTGACGAAGAAAGAAAAGCAAGATCACAACGTATGAAGCAATACTGGGCTACGAGGAAGGCACAGAACATTGAGAAGTGATTGATTTGGTGTACCCCAAAGTTGGGTGAAACAAATAAAGAGAAAAGCGTGATTATCTAAACTCATGATTATTTTACAGTGAATATGAAAAAATATTATAACCTGAATATGTTGTTTTATTGTCTTCAAACGTGTTCCATTCGAATTTAAGAAAATCTGATAAAAAATATTTTTCTACAATACAATCATTTATACCTCTTTTATAATTTTGTCCTTTTAGGGGATGAATTCTGTGGGGGGGATGCTGAATTATTTGTATTATAATTTGTGTTTTAGAATATTGTGTTTACTTTTAAGAAAAGCCGATAAAAATTATTTTCCTCCAATGAAAACACTCTTTTTCTCCAACTATACCTCTTTTTTACATTTTTATTCTTTTAGGGGATGAATTCGGAAAAATGCTGAAATATGTGTTTCATAGCATATTTCTAGAATATACGACCCAAAACAAATATTTTTTCAATGCAAAATTGTATACCCCTTTCTACATATTCTACCACCTTTCAATCTCTTTACGGGATGAATTTTGGGAAATGGTGAAAAATATATTTCATTACTTATACGAGTAACTAAGAGTGACTATGTTACGTTTTAAGAAGGTCAGTCGAGAAACATATTTTCCAATAAAAATTGTTGTACGTCATTTTTATCTCTTTAGGGGGTGAATACTGAAAAATCGTTTTTCAGTGCACCGCTACATGTGGTGGTAACCTTAAAAGTTTCAAATCTTTAGCTATTATAGTCTCGGCTATACTTTGATTATTAAAGTTGGACTGGGTAAGTAGTTTAATGGCGTAAAAATCAATTTTTTGCAAAATCCTTTCTTAGTTTACCTTGACATTGTTGTAAGAAGGTACCCTGAAAATTTCAAGTCTCTAGCTATAATAGTATTGGACGTTGTTTATTAAATTTGGACTGAGTAAGCAGTTTAATGGCGTCAGAATCAAATTTTTGTAAAATCCTTCCTTAATGCACCTTGACATTGTTGTAAGAAGATACCGTGAAAATTTCAAGTCTCTAGCTATAATAGTATTGGCTGTACGTTGTTTCTTAAATTTGGACTGGGTAAGTAGTTTAATGGAGTCAGAATAAAATTTTTGCAAAATCCTTCCTTAATGCACCTTGACATTGTTATAAGAAGATACCGCGAAAATTTCAAGTCTCTATCTATAATAGTATTGGCTGTACGTTGTTTAATAAATATGTACTGGGTAAGTAGTTTAATGACGTCAAAATCAAAATTTTGCCAAATCCTTTCTTTTTACGCGCTTACATATTAAAACAAAGGTATCCTCAAAATTTCAAGTCTCTAGGTTTTATAGTTTGAGCTGTACGTTGATCAGTCAGTCAGTCAGGACATTGCTATTATAAATATATATATATATATATATATATATATATATATATATATATATATATATAGATATAATAGATTTTCCTCTGAAGACCGATTTGGTCTAAGAAATTCACGAGGAAAGGGCTTACTAAGGTCTGTAATACTATTCAATAAAATCCTCCACTTTTATTATGGATCCACTATAATCCTCCACTTTTGTTATGGAATCTTGTATTCTAACTTGAAGGTCTGAACGCTAATTAATAGACCCTATTGAAAAATAAAAAATAAATTAAGAATTACTACACAGCAAAGAAATTGTCAATATCTTGTCTAGAAATCCATGTGACAACCAGAACAATGATTGTAACTCCCTCCTAATCAACCAGATCCTTCTTTAAATATCGAAATATCAGTTGTCCTTTAATGATATAAATTCCTACTGACTAACATTGGTTCAAGTGCTGACTGATGCTCATCATTAACTTGTGTTCTTTCCACAAATTTTATATTGAAATACTTTTACAAAGTTTCCGGTTGAGATAAAAATATTTTGCATATTTTTTTACACAGTAAAACTTTTAGATCAATAAAGTTTAGAATGCCACACAGATAGCAGCACCTTACTAGGTTTTACAGTTACAAAAATATCCGTCAGCAGCACCTTACAAAATATTATTGAAACTGTAAAATATTGGCATTCGCGAAAGTTCCATTACAGTACTGTCAGAAGAAAAGAAAACGTTCTGTATTTACCCGCAATAATACATTTGTCGTAGTTCATAGAATGTCCGCTGGAATGAAGAAAATTCAAATATTGATTAAATCGAGAAGGAAAAAGTTCTGTCTTTTAACTTAATTGTAATACAGTATAAGCTTTCTAAATATCCCGCTAGGTAGCAGGTTAATCTAAATTTGCTTTAACCCTTTTCATTCCAACGAGTAATTTAATAATCATGATTTTCTTTCAGTATTATGTTGTCTATCTACTATTTACCAGTGATTATTTTAATATTCAAGGTTCATACCAAGTTAAATAATAAGTTTTTTAGCATTAATAATAAAATAGACAACGGGTTATGAGAGGCTTAGGTATAATTTGACTTGTTAACGTCAAGATAGGTTTCCCAAGCGGTCTATCGGTTAGAAATTAGTGATATAGTATGTAAAAGTTCCGACAACATTTTAATTATAGACCTAATTCGACTAAATTTAACAATGGTATATTTTACAATGTTGGTATACGTCTAACCACGCAGAGGTGCAGACTATCTGCACCTATTGAGAGGATTTAAACGTCCTCGCGGTACCCGAGTCTAACACACTTATACTTACAACACTACACTTATGACCTTTACACTTTACACTCACACTTACATTCAGGGAGGCGATAATAGCCTTAATGCCGCCTCGGTGGCCTAGTTGATAGCGTACTGAGCTTTCACCCCGAGGACCCGGTTCGATTCCCGTCCAGGGCTTGGCATTTTCATACGCTATAAATCATCCCATCGTCTGCATTAGCACAAGTGTGCACAATAGTCGGACGTTAAAAAAAAAATAGCCTTAATGTGCTTTTCGCCTTAAAATAACAAAAAAAGTATAGCCTACGTCTAATTCGTCACAATATATTAATGGTTAAAATATCGTTAGGGGTGTGTCTCACTTCGGGGTTCAACATAACTGTTTTCAGTTTTAAACTTTTCAATAATTTTGGCCATTTTTCTTAAGTCATAATTAGAGCTAGGTACAAACCAACCATAACATGCAGTCACCAGCTTACTAAGCTTCAATTTCGTAAAAAAAAAAAAATGGCCGCCTCGGTGGCTTAGTTGATAGCGTACTAGGCTTCCACCCCGAGGACCCGGGTTTGATTCCCGTATAGGGCTTGGCATTTTCATACGCTATAAATCATCCCATCGTCTGCATTAGCCCAAGTGTGCACAATAGTCGGACGTTAAACACAAAAAAAATTAATTTCGTAAAACTTGAGGGAGCTATAAATAATTTGCACCAGTGAGGAGTCGGTGACTGCTCTACCTATTCACGTATTTTCTGAAGTTTCCACAAACTCGATGCCAGAAGGAGCGTTGAAGCCGTCCGGGGCGCGTTGACGTTGCGTAATGTGCTAAGAATGCAGAAAACTAATAAAACAAGAATCGACCCGCCTTCTGCAATGCGCCAACGATTTTGCGTGACTTCGTGAAGTTAATGTCACGACTTCGGTCGTCAACAGTCTGTCTTCAACCTGTTACGTGGCCTGTCCAAGACTGTTTTTTTAATTCTTAAATTTGCCTGCTACGACTTTCTTTTAATGTTCCATTATTTCTAAAAATCGTATTTGTGTTGACGGTTTGAAAATGGAAAATATTCTCTTAAATTACGTGTGCACTTCAACACGTCATTTAAGAGAATATTTTACTTTTTCAAACCTTTTTCCGTACGTCTAGCAACAATTAATTTGTTTATTAATAATGTCTATACGAGGTGTGTTCGAGAATTTTTAAAGTAACGAGAATTTTTTAAATTTTTTTATTATGGCTTGGATAATCCGATTGTCAAAGAATTTTTATTATTATATTGGTATACATGCCCATCAAGTATGATAAAATTTTCAGCTGTTATCATTGTGACTTTGTCCGTGACAGCCACTAAGGTTAGACGTGTTTTTATGAGCTCGGCGATTTTCGTTTGTTAAAAGAAATGGATCAAAGAATTTGTATCAAATTTTGCGTAAAAAATGGAATAAAGTGTAACAAAGTGTGTGAAATGTTAACAAAGGCCTATGGTGAGTCTGCTATGAGTAAAGCAAGAGTTTACGAGTGGTATAAGCGTTTCTAAGAAGGCCGTGAAGACATTGAAGATGACGAACGCCTGGACGCCCCAGCACATCAACAACCGATGAAAACGTGAACAAAAAAAGTGAAAGAAATGGTTATGAACAATCGCCGAATCACAATTATAGAGGTCGCTGATGATGTTGGCATATCGATTGGATCATGTCATGACATTGTTTCCAATGTTTTGTGTATGAAAAAAATCCTGCAACCAGGTAAAACGGTCAATAAGGAGTACTACCTACAAGTTCAACGCCGTTTGCGTGAAGCAATCCGAAAAAAACGCCCGGATCTGTGGAAAAACAATTCATGGCTTTTGCACCACGATAATGCACCAGCTCACACTTCATTGCTTGTTCGTGAATTTTTGGCCAAAAACAGTACTGTAACGATGCCCCAGCCTCCATATTCGCCAGACATGGCTCCGTGTGACTTTTTCCTATTTCCAAAAATAAAGAGAACTTTAAAGGGCCGTCGTTTTACAGCCGCAGATGACATTAAAAGCTCATCGCTGAAAGAACTAAAGGCTATCTGAAAGATCGAGTTTGAGAAGTGTTTCGAGGATTGGAAGAAGCGCTGGTACAAGTGCATAATCTCCAATGGGGACTATTTTGAAGGCGACAACATCAATGTAGAAGAATAAATGAATATTTTGTTAAAAAAATTAAAATTCTCGTTACTTTCTGAACACACCCTGTATTATGTGAAAGTCGTGCAAACAGCTTTGAAAGAAAATATTACTTGCTCGCGCACGTATCAAATTTAGGTGATAACATTTTATAAGTGAAATCAAAACGAGGTTAGCTGATAATACTGATTAATAAGATTTAAAATAAAATTAATCATTTAAACAAATGAAATGGAACAATTGACGTAATTCTTTCACGTATTACGTAATGAAGTCAATTTATTGACAGAATGACAATAATCACGAATATTTAATAAATCTAGTAAATACGATGACAGAAACATGTGGATTAGTGGAAGGAATTATATGCAATACCAATAAAATAGCTTACCGGAAATATGATGGTCCGTCGATTTCCTTGTTAACGCTTGATGAAGT
Source organism: Callitettix versicolor (assembly GCA_022606455.1). NCBI lineage: Eukaryota > Metazoa > Arthropoda > Insecta > Hemiptera > Cercopidae > Callitettix > Callitettix versicolor. Next base: position 4,982,641 of record CM040189.1, on the reverse strand, counting down.
AAGTTATCAGACGGGAATAAAGTGGACCGGGTAATGGAACGTAATTAATTAAGATAATCATTATTAATAGAGTAGCTTCTTTGAAATGATGGTTTGTCATTCATTCTTATCGGATTGACAGAATATGAAGTAATTTAGGAAACGGAATCGAGTTGATCAGACAATTTATTGTGACGGAATGAAGTTAATCAATTGACGGAATGAAATTAATCAATTGACGGAATTAAGTTAATCAATTGACGGAATTAAGTTAATCAGTTGATGGAATGAAGTTAATCAATTTGACGGAATGAAGTTAATCAATTGACGGAATTAAATTAATCAGTTGATGGAATGAAGTTAATCAATTGACGGAATTAAGTAATCAGTTGACGGAATGAAGTTAATCAGTTGACGGAATGAAGTTAATCAGTTGACGGAATGAAGTTAATCAGTTGACGGAATGAAGTTAATCAGTTGACGGAATGAAGTTAATCAATTGACGGAATGAAGTTAATCAATTGACGAAATGAAGTTAATCAATTGACGGAATGAAGTTAATCAATTGACTGAATGAAGTTGAACAACTGATGGCAAACGCTAGGATAAAATACAAGGAAGACGTGGATTGGCTGGCGAGAAGAAATGATTTAGTTGACTGAATTATCATACCATTAAATGAAACTGGTTGGATGATAGAAAGAATTAGTAAATAAAGAAGAATTAATGAGACTGTCTGTCCCCAATGTTATTCAATTGTGTCCTGGAGAAAGTAATCCGTGAATGGAGGAAAGAAATGAAACAATGTAACTTGGAAAATGGAATCAGATTGGATAGTAAGAAGTGTGGAATACAAGTTGAATGTCTCGCTTATGCGGATGACATTGTATTCTTCGCAAAAAAATTAGAGATAGCAATAAAACAGACAGAAATTTTAAAAGAAACAACAGAAAAAACAGGGTTGCGAATATCATTTGAAAAGACAGAATTCATGAATATTGATGCTAACGACTCAACATGGATAATGAAGACCAAACATGGAGACATTAGAAGGGTTCAGAAGTTTAAGTATCTGGGCGAGTTTTTGACTCCAAATTTGAAGGAGAAGATAACTTTGCAGACAGGGCAAGGAAGACGGAAATTGCGTTCAGATTGTTCCAGAACACGTACAAATCAAAAGCCCTGTCTTATCAAGCAAAATTTAGACACTACACCACAGTAGTTCAACCTGAATATCTGTATGCGGCAGAGACACTATCTGGAAGGGGACTATCGGAGATCGAAAAGAAGGAAAGACAATTTTTGAGGAAGATTTTGGGACTGAGAAGAGTGAGTGATGGTGAGTTCAAGTTCCATATGCGATAAAACAAAGAGCTTTATGAAAGGTTTCAAAAAATCACTATTACAATGAAGAAGAGGAGACTGATGTTTTATGGGCACATCAGCAGGATGAAACCAGAAAGAATAGCGAAAAGAGTGCTGACTTTCCAGGAAAACACAAATTCCATGGCTCAAGGAAGTCTATCAGGATCTGACTAGATGTAGAATGAGAGCTGAAGAGGTACAAAGTAAGGGTTTGGAAGACATCTCTGAAGAGAATCCAAGAGGAAGGAGGCGAGTGGTTTCGGAGGCGGAACGTCATAATGAGCCAGAGAATGAAGGAGTATTGGCGTAGGAGGAAACGGGGGTTAACGAGGAAGAAAGTTGTGTAATTGTAGTCCATAGATGGCTGTGTAAAATAATAAAAAAAAGAATTAATAAATTAGAAAACAAATTTGGAAAAAATTAGTAACAGAATAAAATGCAGACAAAATTAAGTGCATTTAGTTAACAGAGTGCTATTACTGAAGGCGTTAAGTTTATCAGTCATTATATTACATTTAGCCGCCTCGGTGACTTTCACCCCGAGGACCCGGGTTCGATTCCCGGCCAGGGCTTGGCATTTTCATACGCTATAAATCATCCCATCGTCTGCATTACCCCAAGTGTGCACAATAGTAGGACGTTAAGCACAATATATATATATATATATATATATATATATATATATATATATATATATATATATATTACATTATCAAACAGCCCAAGCAGCGCAGTATAAAGTGGATCAGCTGATGTTCTAAAGTGGAATAAAGTTCGTTAGGAGATTAACTAAAGTGGGTCAGTAATAAAATATAAAGTGGCAGTTGCACTGGAGTCGACACAACAGATGTAATGAAGTGGATCAGATGTTGGAAAGGAGTGGATCAACGTACAGGAGATGCTTTGGCTTTAGAAGAGTGGCTCTGCTAGAGTATAACTTGAAGTAAGAACCCTCATGCCTCAGGTCTAGTCCTTAGCTTTAGCCGTAAGTAAACTCTCAGACAAAATAACACTAGTGACGCTCCACGCAGAGGACGCTCATGGCACAAAAGAAAATACAATTGAGGTAAAATATTTACCTTTAAATGAATTAAATTTAAACGTTTCTGTGAATCATTTGAATGCTGCGTTATCGACTGAAAACTCACACGCTTTTAGGAGGAGGAAACTTAAATTTTGTGGGAGGATAATTTTTCATATGTAAATATTTCGAAATGTAAATAATAAAAAACTATAGCTTCCTGTTTTTTTGACAATAACGCAAGATCGGTAGAAAGCATGAATGTTGAATTAATTATTGTTTGGTTATAAATCGCATGACTCGAGTTGCACAAAAATTAATTAGATGTATAGTTTCGAAACGTTCCCCGCGATTGATATGCTTTTTATTCACTGAACGTTGAATAGGCCTCATACAAAATTTGTACGAAAGAAAATTTAAGAAAATCTTTGTTTAAATTTGAAATGTGTACTTTCTTACAATACATAGTGTATTGATTATGTCTAAAAAATAAGTTGCGTTTTTGTTGTTTTTTTTTTGTGTTTTTAACGTCCGACTATTGTGCACACTTGGGCTAATGCAGACGATGGGATGATTTATAGCGTATGAAAATGCCAAGCCCTGGCCGGGAATCGAACCCGGGTCCTCGGGGTGAAAGCCTAAATATATCTATCTATCATCTAGGCCACCGAGGCGACGATGATTTTAGCGTATGAAAATACATCGAATCATAATTAGATATGCATATTTTTAAGAAAAAAATTGAATTTAATCAAGACAGACCTTTGTGTATGTGCTAATAAGCACATTGCAAAGTTACAATTTTTATAAAATTTTTGCATGTACCACCATAAAATTTTTATATATTGGATCCATTTTTTTTATTTCAGCTTTTAAGATTTTATTGGCCAACGACTCGTGAAATAAAAAAAAATGGTCTCAATATATGTTCTAACGATTATATTTAAACTTATCTCCAAAAATAAACATACGGTATTTTATTTATTTAACAAAATGGTGTATTTTTTCAGTATCTGATATGCAGGTCTTGCTCTTGAGTCTGAAACACATACAGCTAGCACCCGATGTCAAAATCAGGATGAGAGAAAGAAAGGTAGTACCAAAACCCGCCATCAGAGCGCTCTGCTCATCAGAATGTTATTTTACTACCTTCCAATCGTTGAGTTTGTAAGTTGCTGCGGTGACGTGAATTTGTCTTATACTTTCTTAAGATGTCTAATTAATATCTCTCTTTATTTGTTTCACCCATCTTTGGGGTACACTAAATCAATCACTTTTTAATGTTCTGTGCCTTCCTCGTAGCCCAGTATTGCTTCATTCGTTGTGATCTTGCTTTTCTTTCTTCGTCAGAGATTTGGATCGTACGCTTGGATTTGACATTGCCTTGGAACCGTTGCTTCTTGTCCTTGGTTATTGTTCTGTCCATGAGCATAGTGTCAGTGATTTGTTCTGTTATGTCTGTCTCTGTTTCTCTAAACCAAAGTGGTTTGGCTCTTCTATTGCGAAAGTAGTCAAATATTTTTTTGGTTAGTCTATTTTTGTCCATTCGGAGGATGTTGCCCATAAAAATCAATTCTCCTTTTTCTTATTGTGTCTGATAGTGTTTCAGTTTTTTGGTAAAGAGTTTCATTACTGATGTGGAGTAATTGGTTGTTACGGAATTTGGGGCCTAAGATTTTTCGTAATATCTTTCTTTCTTTGATCTCCAGCCTTTCAAGTGGGCCGTGGGTTGTGAGAGATAATGTTTCAGCTGCATATAAGGCTTCTGGTTTAATTACAGTATGATAATGCCTTATCTTTGTATTCCAGGAGAGGGACTTCTTGTTGTATGTGTATTTGGTAAGTTGGAAGGCTAATTCAACTTTATTTCTCCTAGATTCCATAGCTTTTTCTCTAGGACGTTCCAGCTGATCCATTCCCCAAGATATTTGAATTCTTTGACTATCTCAATGTATTGTTCTCCCACTTGAAGATTTTTGTGGTTTTTGTATGTTTGTCAATATTTTAGTCTTTTCAAATGAAACTAATTAATATCATTAGCGATTCATACATTAAAAAAATAACCTAACTGCGGTCTCGAAAGCTAACCTAAAAGTGCAAAGTTCACTTCCCTTCTGATAGATAGCGTTATTTATTTTCAGTCACAATTTTCTATGCAGTGAGATCTTTATGCATTGTAGACTGAAGGATTTTGCTTAAATTTGTGATCCTAAATGAAGAACTTATTATAGTTAGTACTTATATTATGGGTATAGTCGTTTACAGTCGGAGATTAAACCGATAACGAATAACATCTCAGATATATCTTTCACGCCTTTGTTTTTTTAAGCGAAATTAAGTGAATTGTAACAAATATTTGATGACAAATTTTCACAATTTAAGTACTACAGATTTTTTTAAATCGTTAAATTTTAGGGATTTTGTTACCAGTTCTTAATCCAGATGTTTTTTAAAAAAAAGCGACACATAAATATTAGTTTGCATAATTAAACGCTTATTTTAAGCCTCTTTCAATAGTTTATTTTGCAGTACTTTGCATTATTTAATTTTAATAATTGAATAAAAATTCCAATTCCATTTGATGGGTTGATTCTAAAAGCCAAACAAGTTCAGAAATTACAATTTTCATTAACTGGAAAAAACTGTTCAGCTTCTTTTGTTACGAGTGAAAAAATAAATTATTATTTTGAAGCGAGGGAGGTGAACAGAAAAAAATCTGCCGAACGGGAAAATGTAACGGAAGTATGGAACGAACGACCAAACAAATTTCGTCTCTCTATTTCTGTCATTTTTTCTCCGTCCTATTCGATAACGGTACACGCGTATTGAATGAAAACATTTTGTTGTTTTGGTTTCGTTATTTTTCCTAAGTTGAAGAACACGTGCACGTTGTGACCGTTTATATTGCATTCGAAATTAATATAAACGTTTATAATAATTGTTAGTTTTTAACAACATAACCTGAAACTTATTGTAGCCTATCAGCTGTTCAATGAAATCAGCTGATCTTTTACTAAAACTAAAGTAAATATCTTTAAGTTCACTATTTATTTATATAAACAAAACAAGATATTTGTAAACATACGAGGGTGGTTCAAATATAAACCGGAATTTTGCTATAAAACATTTTATTATTAAATTACAGAGCTGACATTTTTTACAGTTTTTCTAGATAGTCTCCGTCACACTCTACATACTTTTGCCACCTCTCCGGAAGCTTTCGGATGCCTTTTTCGTAAAAATCTCTCGGATTGTCACGTAACCATTCGCGTACGAAGGATTCTACCTCCGCATTGCTTTCGAGTCGCAGTCCTCCAAGTGCCTCTTTCAATGGACCAAATAAATAGTCGCATGGCGACAAATCGGGACTATAAGGAGGGTGTTCCAGTGTTTCCAACCCAATTTGTTCAATGTTTCCATCGTAAGCCGAGCTGTATGCGGTCTGGCTTTGTCTTGGCACCCATCTGGCTGAAATTTTGCGGTAACCGAGCCGTACATGAATTATTTGCTCAATACTACCTACGCTGATGCCCAATTTTTCAGCCATATCGCGTACAGTACTGCGTCGGTCTTCCAAAATGAGTTTTCTACAGCGCTGACGTTCTCATCGGTAACACTTGTTTTGGGGCGCCGCGCATGTGGCAAGTTTGCCACCACTTCTCGGCCTTTTCGGAAAGCGGAACACCATTCATACACTTGAGTCTCGGAGAGGCACTCATCCCCGAACTGCTCGAGTAATTTTCGATAAATTTCCGCGGATTTTACATTACCTTTGACCAAAAAACGAATAATGATGCGTTGCGCAACAGACACTGGTACATCCTTCTCGCTCATGGCTATAACTACACTAACAAGCGAGGTTACGCGCTCCCGGCTGTTCTCTACGCTTCGTAACAGACCAGTCTAACATTCAGTGCAGCCACTTTTACGACACTAAATTTTTCGCGCGTTTATTCAAAAATTCCGGTTTATATTTGAACCGCCCTCGTATATTCAAATTAATATATATTCAGCAAATATATCGTCAACAAAACTTCGCTTCTGTAGGTAACTCCCAGAGTTCCACAAGTGTACTTATTTTATACTTAAATTGATCTTCATTGGTTTTGAAATCATGTATATTAAAAAAAATAAACATTTGGATTGGTCTGGTTTTTTAGAAATAAATGAAAAGCTCAAATATTTTAACACAAAAAAAACAAAATATTTATAATTTAAATATAAAATTAAATTATATATGTTGCAGTCCCACTAATTAGTATCTATATTAAACAATGTTTGTTTGATGCTTGTGTGACGAGTATGATGATTTTTCCACAATGGCGACATGCGGGGTAATGGCACGCGTCCGCGTGGCATTACCCCAACTGCGTGTCATTTCCTCACCGTGCGTGCTAATACCCGAAAGTACTATCTTTTCGATTTTACATATTTCTACTGAGGTACTTTGTTTCATTTCCAACTCTTACTAAATCATAATGTCGAGTACCTTCATTTTGAGTTTGTTTTTTTGAAAAAACCTAACTTCTCCATGGATTTTGTGCGTAATGCTATATATCTTTTTATTAAAAATAATAATTAATTTAATAAAATAAATAATGTTATTAAAAAAAATGTTAATGCCCTCTTTTAAAATTAAATTCAACTTCTATTGTTATAGACATAGCTTACACCATTTTATTTAATAAATTTTAAATTTCACTTTTATGTGTGTTGTGAAACACATTGTTGGCACTACAGTAAATTAAAAGCTGTAATGAGAAGTCAGACTACTATTGAGATATAAATTATAATAAAAACATTGTTTAACATAGGCTTAGTTAAGACTGTTCTTTACGGCAGCAGCTAACTGGCACAGTACATTATGTTTCCGTACAATTTGATGAAACAAACCAGAGTAACCTCTAAAGCAGCATGGACTGATGAGCAACTTCAAATGGCCATTAAAGCAATCAAAGACGGAGCTAAAATAAGAGAAACAGCAAGACATTTTGGTATTCACGAAGCAACGCTTCACACAAGAATGAAATGTGGTCTTATAACCGGTGGTCCTAGAATGGGGCGAAAAGCTGTATTTTCTGAAGAACAAGAGAAAGAAATAGCTCATCATCTTATTCTGCTATCGAATTTGTTTTACGGCATTACTCGAATTCAACTTCGACGAATTGCATATGAATATGCTCAAAAAAAAAACAAACAAACTTAAGAATACTTTTAATGCAGAATACTTCTAATACAAAAATGGCAGGTAGAGATTGGGCTGATGGATTTTTGAAGAGGAATCCACAGTTGAGTCTTCGCCAGCCGGAAGCTACTTACTTCTCTTAGTAGAATCCAAAGCTATAACTAATGGAATTGAATTAGTGACTCCAGAAGAAACACAAGCAGAATCATTACAAGCAAGCCGTGTAAAACAGCAAGAAATAGAAAACGTTCCCATCACTGCAATATCCCCAATTCCTATTAACAAAATAACGGCCCTGAAAGTCAAAGAAAAGGAAAAACCAATATCAGATCTTGAGTGCAACACCCCGAAAAGAAGCTCTTGAAGAAAGAGATAAGAGAAAACAGAAAAGGCTTAGGTTTAAACTAGAGAAGAAGGGGAAAAGCTCGAATGAAAAAAAAATATATAGCACTCATTGGAAGAAAAAGGTTGCTAGAAAAAGTCTCTTTTTCAATGAAACAAGCAGTGAATCAGACGATAAATTTATGGAAACATGTGAAACCGATGACGAACTAACCACAGTGGATGATTTAGCTTACATGTATTTGTTTTATCCATCCGTTATAAGTGCAATATTTGTAACCTTCATTGTTATTTTTTGCTCTTGCAATTTTCGGCCATTGTTTCAATATCCTTCAGCAACTGCTTATTATTGTCGATGAGTAGGGTTTTGAAGGTATTTTGTTAGTTTCAGTATGTGCTGTTTTTTGACAGGTTTTATTGCAGGTGATGACTTACAGAGTATTGGCAAATCAACTGTCAACGTCATAGTACATTCTTTATTACGTCATCCAATATTTCTGGTGTAACTGTCGTATTAGTTTTTTGTTGTCAGACCAAATCTACGCTATTAGGAAGGTAACCACGACCCTTAATCGGGAAATAAGTATGTAACACATAATAGAATTTAGTAAATGAACAAGCAATAAAGAAAGTAAATTATTATAAAGAAAGTAGTTACTACATACGACATTCAAATAAGAATAAACTAATTGAAAAAATGTAAAAAATGGTTTAATTTTACGTTATATTTTAACACAATTTTTCAACTCCTTTTTCAAAAGAACGCAAATTGAAAAAACTTTTCTGCAGGCGGGTAACTTTCAAAACACCCTGTCTATAGATACCGGAAGGGTGACTCACCCCTAAATTATAAAATACCTAACTGTGCAATTAGAATCGTTACACTATCATATTACATGCACGATATTCTCAAATATCTTATTTAAATTAATTTATATTCATATTTTTTATAAAGTAGAACGAAGACGAGCGGGGTGGGGGGGAGGTCACGTGACTCGATCAATATTAGCAGCATCCCTGGATCTGGTCCAGAACATTCTGTGTACCTAAAACCTTCATAGAACCAACTACTTGGTAACATGATGTTCGATTGTAATTAATTGTATAACAAATTATATTAGAAGTGTACTGTACAATAAAATAATATATTTTACAAATACATAAATATATAAATTTTGTTTTAATGTATCCACAATTTTGGTTATCAAGAAGGGGAATAAAAAGGACAATTCAAGGAAAACTAAATCGAATTTATCTATTGCATGCTGTCTGCGAATCTTTGGTCACTGTTTAGCAAATACTTGGCGGATTAATAAATACTAAAAAAAATTGCACACACTTTTTTATCGTTCAGTTTAATTACCGTAAAGGTTTTAAAACATTAAAAAAATAATAAAAATTTAAAGTTAGCGATGTTTACAAAGTATTCGGGTGTGAAAACGAAACTTTTGAAAATCTGTTCATCAGATTTTATTAAAATTTCTGTCACATTATGATAAATATACGTGCAAAATAAATAAATAAATTTTAAAATAAATAATACAGCTTTTGGATAAATCGACAAAAAAGTAAAACAGCGGATACATTTTTTATTTACTGTACAAAAAATCCTCTTTTAAATTTTATATTTTTACTTCGTGTCGATACCAAAGAATCGATATTTTTCATACCGAAGAATTTGTGTTACTGAACTATACGTTTGCACTATTATATTTCGATTATATTGTAGTTGTATTTTAATGAAAATCGTTAGAAGCTATTTTGAGAAAATCAGATTTTCGTTATTGCCAAAAACGTTTTAATAATTATTATTTTTAACTAAAAATGGTGTCGCGACATAGGAAAAACACAAACTACTGAAATTTATTCATTAATCTCCAGCTATACGTACAGCTTTACTCACAGATAAAAACGGATTATTTTTTACATCTAAACACGAATATATTCGTAAAAACCTTAAAATCTATTTTATATACGCTCATCATACTTTTATATACTTCGTATCAGAGACAAATTTTTAAAAATTTAATAAATCGAATGGTTTTGTATCGATCATGTAATGTTAAAATTTGTGCAAAATCCGTTCAACCATTTCATAATGACGGTCATTACAAATTTTAAATTCGTAACGTTTTACCAAACCATTTTTTTGAAAATCTATATTTACCATCTAAATTAGCATCATTTTCTTCTGGCCGTCTGGATTAGCATGCTACTCTCGCTTGCTATAGGAGTCCGGCTGGGCACTGTCCTTCACATTGCTTCTAATCAATAAAAATGTAAAGTATGTGTATTTTTAATAAATACATTGTAATCAGATATAAATTACCATCTAAAATTGTCAACTAACATTCAAAGTACAAATACTGAATAATTAGGATTATAACCTATTTTTAAGTCTAGCGGTCTATTTACACACCCCGTAAAGGCTACCGCGGTTTCGAAACCTAACAAAATGTCAAATCGCTCTGTTGAGGTCGTCACAAAGTTAAAACATTGAAAACACATGTCACAAACACTAAACACAATTACATGATTAAAGTACACAACGATAAAATGTGGTTTGTTTTTTTATCAAACCACATTTTTTTACTTAAAGTACACACGATAAAACTCGTTTGGTTTGGCCAAACGATACGCGTACGAGGCGTGTTCAGAAAGTAACGAGAATTTTTAAATTCTGCGGGCTTGGAGAGTCCCATTGTAAAATATTTTTTTTTATTATGTTGGTATACACGTCCTTGAAGTATGATAAAACTTTCAGCTGTTCTTGACTTTGTCTGTGACAGCCACTAAGGTTAGACGTGTTTTTATGAGCTCGGCGATTTTCGTTTGTTACAAGAAATGGATTAAAGAATTTGTATTAAATTTTGTGTAAAAAATGGAATAAAGTGTAACAAAGTGTGTGAAATGTTAACAAAGGCATATAGTGAGTCTGTTATAAGTAAAGCAAGAGTTTACGAGTGGTATAAGCGTTTCTAAGAAGGCCGTGAAGACGCTGAAGATGACGAACGCCCTGGACGCCCCAGCACATCAACAACCGATGAAAACGTGGAAAAGTGAAAGAAATGGTTATGAACAATCGCCGAATCACAATTAAAGAGGTCGCTGATGATGTTGACATATCGATTGAATCATGTCATGACAACGTTTCCAATATTTTTTGTATGAAACGCGTGGCAGCAAAATTCGTTCCAAAATTGTTGAATTTTGAACAAAAACAGCGGCGAATGGAAGTTGCTCAGGAGTCACTAAATGAATTCAACGACGATGCAGAATTACTGAAACGTATTATAACAGGTTACGAAACATGGGTTTACGGATATGACGTCGAAACTAAGGCTCAATCATCCCAGTGGAGGCATTCTGGCTCGCCAAGACCGAAAAAGGCTCGACAAGTGCTGTCGAACGTGAAGGTTATGCTCACTGTGTTCTTCGATATTAATGGCATAGTGCATCATGAATTCCTGCCACCAGGTGAAACGGTCCATAAGGAGTACTACCTACAAGTTTAACGCCGTTTGCATGAAGCAATCTGAAAAAAACGCCCGAATCTGTTGAAAAAGAATTCATGGCTTTTGCACCACGATAATGCACCAGCTCACACTTCATTGCTTGTTCTTAAATTTTTTGGCCAAAAACAGCTCCGTGTTACTTTTTCCTATTTAAAAAAATAAAGAGAACCTTAAAGGTCTTTTTAAAGCCGTAGATGACATTAAAAGCGCATCGCTGAAAGAATGAAAAGCTATCTCAAAGATCTAGTTTGAGAAGTGTTTCGAGGATTGGAAAAAGCGCTGGCACAAGTGCATAATCTCCAATTGGGATTATTTTAAGGCGACAACATCAATTTGGAAGAATAAAAAATTATTTTGTTCAAAAAATTAAAATTCTCGTTACTTTCTGAACACACCTCGTATGTCGTTACATTCGGTCTGCGGAGTGTTGATGTATCATTTGGCCAACTAAAATTTTATCGTTTGTATTTTAATCGTGTAATTGTGTTTAGTGTTGTCAGTGTTTCGTTTAACTTTGGGACGACCTCGACAGAAAGCCATTTAGTATTACGGGCTGAAGATGAAACAGTAAGGTTTCGAAACCGCGGTAGCTTTTACGAAGTGATTAAATAGACCACTAGACGTGAAAATAGGTCATAATCATAATTATTTAAATACGTGGTCCGGTGGCTGTGATGCAATAACGAAATAAAAATATTAATCTGATGGTGTTTTCGTTTAATTTTTGTATTTTGAATAACATTTGCAAATGATTGTTTATGCAAACCAAAACTCTGATTATAATGTAAAATCAGGTTTTAAAAAACGTGTAGATAAAATTTTGTTTTTGTATAATTCCTATCAGCTATTGTATAATAACTCAGATGGGACAAACTTCATGGGCATTCCCATAGTAAACGTCTCTTAAGCAAAGTTCCTTCTGGAGGAAACAAAGGGGCAGCAGATGTCCTGGGCAGAGCACAACTCAGGAGGATCATGGGCTTATAACAGGGCACTGTGGTCCGAGGGTGCCATGAACAGGATAGGTGTGTACCTCTCTTAAGCAAAATTCCTTCTGGAGGAATCAAAGGGGTAGCGGATGTCCTGGGCAGAGCACAACTCAGGAGGCTCATGGGGCTCATAACAGGGCACTGTGGTCTGAGGGTGCATATGAACAGGATAGGTGTGTACCTCTCTTAAGCAAAATTCCTTCTGGAGGAATCAAAGGGGCAGCGGATGTCCTGGGCAGAGCACAACTCAGGAGGATCATGGGGCTCATAGCAGGGCACTGTGGTCTGAGGGTGCATATGAACAGGATAGGTGTATACCACGTAGAAACCGTGTGTAGATTGTGCAGGAAGGAGGAGGAAACTGCAGGTCACATAATTTATGATTGTGAGGCTCTTGCTAGTAAGAGGCTAGGGGTTTTTGGTTTCCAAGACCCTAGGGATCTTCAGCAGAGTGAGCTAGTCAGTGGGTTGTTGGAACTTATTAGGGGCACCAATCTGCTGAACTAGGTATTTTAAGAGGTAAGTTGCACAATAGGTCAGTCGATCGCAGTGCCTGGGGTTGAACATCCCTTCCTCTAGAATATAATTTAATCTAATAATAACTCAGATGATAAATTAAACGGATTTAACATCCTTTTTTTGACCCAATGAATTCGCCCCTGCACGGTTCTAGTTGCAATTACAATGACGCTAAATTAAATTATTGTATGTTGATATTTCTAAATGTTGAAGATTCAAAAGCCTCCTAATAAAATTTACCAATAGTAAAGTTCTAAACACAATATGCCTACCTGTATGTTTTACGCAAGTCTTGTCCTTGTAAGTGACGATAATCTTCGTGTCCATATCTGCGTGACTTCTCCGCTGGATACTGAGATGGGATCCTGTAGGAAACCAAAATCTTTTATGTCTTTCCAAGTCAACTGGATTTAGCAGTTGATGGGCTTAGCATTTCCACCGTACGTCTACCTCATACTACTTTCACTCATAAACGGAAATGCTTTGGCAAATAATTCTGAAGAAGATTAACCAACCAATGTTGACTACAGATTTACTAAAGTTAGACAACGTAGAAGAACCGCTTTGCTGTTACCATTCAAGAGTCAATTGTCCTTGAAGTCATACACAAAGGAAAATTCGGACCTGGAAGAACGCAACTTTCGAAGAAGCTCATAAACCTTTAAGAAAAATTTGGAAATTACTTCAGTTTCTCTTTCAGACAACAAGAAGTAGGGAAGAGTTTCACTTCACGAAAACTTGACGGGTCAAGCAAAATGAGGGGTAACTTGGAAGAACCGAACTGCTGTTACCATTCAAGAGTCAGTTGTCCTTGAAGTTATACACCCAGGATAATTCGGTCGTGGAAGAACGAAACTTCCGAAGAAGCTCATATAACTTTACGAAAAACTAAAAATTAAATTTCTCTTTGAGGCAACAGGAAGAAGGGAAGAGTTTCACTTCCCGTCAAGCAAAATGAGGGGTAACTTGGAAGAACCGAACTGCTGTTACCATTCAAGAGTCAGTTGTCCTTGAAGTTATACACCCAGGATAATTCGGTCGTGGAAGAACGAGACTTTCGAAGAAGCTCATAAACCTTTAAGAAACATTTGGAAATGACTTTAATTTCTCCTTGAGACAACAAGAAGTAGGGAAGAGTTTCACTTCCGTCAAGCAAAATAAGCGGTTCCGATAATAACATTTATATTTTTGCTTCTTGAATCAGAGGAAGACAGATTTATTGGACTGGTTCATACAGAATCAGTACTGTCAGAGAGTGTACGTCCAAGGCGTCTACAGAGATGGAAGGAATAGCCTACTTATCGATACTCAGATAATTAATTAATGAAAAAAGTGTAAATCATGGGCCATGGTTTACCCATTCACATTGGTTAGGGGACTAGTGAGCGCAAAAATATGGCCGACGTGTTTTGGAGTTGCAAATACCTGCTCAAATAAAAATATGCTAAATTAAATATTTTGTAAACCGTAAGTTTTCAGTTTATGTCGTGAGATCAAAAAAGCTGCTTTCGATTACAGACCAAAAGGTAGAGACTAAAACACTTAACCTTTAGTTTATAGTTTTAAAATTGTTTTAAAAAAACAATTTTTAGGTTATCTCAACTTGAAAAAAATTGTTTCCCAAAACTGTACAATTACTTTTCAAATTTAAGACAATGATTTGAACTGTAAAATTGATTCTTGAACAAAACACTAACACAGCGTGCAAAATGTTTTTGTTACCCTACTTTGTTTTATCACTGAATTAATTTAAACGATTAGAATTATGACCTATTCTTCCCGTCGGTGGTCTATCAACTCACCTCATAAGGCTACCGCAGTTTCGAAACTCTATAGTTTCATCTTCAGGCCTTTATACACAAAATGTTAAATCCCTCTGTCGAGGTCGTCACAAAGTCAAACATTAAAACATACATCACAAACACTGAGCCCAATTACACGTTTAAAATATTCACCATGAAATTCGGCTTGGCCAAGCTACACACGCGACTCGTACGTCGTTACATTCCGGACTCTAATGTGTTAATACACATTACTATTAATCACATACACTATTAATCAGCTTAGTGTTTGTGATGTATGTTTTAATGTTTTGTTTGACTTTGTGACGACCTCGGACAGAGGGATTTAACATTTTGTGTGGCCTGAAGATGAAACTATAGAGTTTCGAAACCGCGGTAGCCTTTATGAGGTCAGTTGATAGACCACTGACGAGAAGAATAGGTCATAATCCTAATCATTTGAATATGTGGTCCGGTGGCTGTGTTACAATAATAAAATTAATTTAAGATGATTTTGTAAAACTCTTTCTAATTGCATCTTATAATTACAACGTGACATAAATCCATAAATTCTGCTAAGGAACAAATAATAAACACAGGCAAAATGTAGTATTTCAATTTTTAATAAGTCAACAACTATGCGAGTCGAATTGAAACAGAGTTCTGATCTACTGTGAGTTCACCACGTAACAAAGCAATTTACAAAAAAAAACATGTAAAACATGTACCCGCTACAATACAATGCTTACATTAATGTTATACGTGAAAGCAAACCCTTCCACTGTTGTAAGTTATTTCACTTTATCAAGTTGGTACGTCCTATTGGTATGCAGTTGGTCTACATTTTTGGAAGGACTATTCGAGGCGGTGACAGTTTTAAACAATTCTCAATAGAAGATTAATTGGTTCATATTGGATAACAATGGTAAAATTTGTAAGCACTACATTTCTTATCCTAACAAGTCTACTGGTCCAACTCTTTGTAAGTTCAGTAGCGAGAGGATATGGACAAGAAACACTAAACCACGGCATTGTCACAGTACTCGCAAACTAATTCTTAGTTCAGCTCGGCGAAGCGTGAGTGTGGATGGAGCACTAGCTAAATTCTCGATAGCGATTGAACTGGAAAAGGCGATAAATAAGCTAATTAACTTTGAACTGTTAATACTGTTTTTAAATTGACCCACATGTCGACAATGACAGCCAACAGGAAATGAACTTCTCTCGCTACTGATCTTTCAAACGTTCAGTTGAAACACCGAAGACTGTTTACATTATATAACATTAGGTTACCAAATAAAAAAAATACAAACTGTTTTTTCACTGCTAAATCGAAACTGGTGTTTCCGCCGAGACACAGCTACAAACTGTTGACGATACAACGATAGCTTTTTTGAAATTAATTTACAAATTACACATTATAAATCCAGGCTAAACGTCCTGGCTTTTGATCCTTTTTATTATTATTTTAATTTCACCAGTACACGATTTAACAGGTTATTTTTTACAATATTCTATACGCAGCAAAGATACAATTACTGCAATGTTTCTCTTAAAAACAATAAAATAAATGACGACAGCCTACGTTTTGTACGAAACAAATCCACAGATCTGTTATTGTTCTTTTTAAAAAAAAGACATCCTAAATGTAATCACTAAAATTGTGACCTTAAAAGCATTGCATACAAAACGTACTAGAATGATAACCCGTATGAGAGATAAGTGAGCGCTCGCCGCTGGCGGCATCTTGCGGCAAATTGTTCAACTACAGGTAATAGTACTGTTTTCTCAGACTGTACTTCTAGTCCGTTTATCCTCAATGCTCTTAAGTTTATGTTACAATTAAAGTAGGCAAAATTACACAGTATGTAAAAACAATACGGAAACAGCTAAACAGTAACGTTTTTGAGATCTTTCAAGCAGAGCATTTTGTAGCCTACGTTTTATACGAAACAAATCCACAAATCTGTTATTGTTCTTTTTAAAAAAAAACATCCTAAATGTAATCACTAAAATTGTGACCTTAAAAGCATTGCATACAAAACGTACTAGAATGATAACCCGTATGAGAGATAAGTGAGCGTTCGCCGCTGGCGGCATCTTGCGGCAAATTGTTCAACTACTGTTTTCTCAGACTGTACTTCTAGTCCGTTTATCCTCAATGCTCTTAAGTTTATGTTACAATTAAAATAGGCAAAATTACACAGTATGTAAAAACAATACGGAAACAGTAATGTTTTTGAGATCTTTCAAGCAGAGCATTTTGTGCCTCAGGTACTTATAGTGTGACTTAACAGTTTGTTTTTTATTAACAGTTATTTTTAACTGTTATCAAATAGTTATTTTTATATCAAAATACTGACCTTTTAAAAACATTTTGGCGAAGATACTTTTTTTTCAATATACATTTGGATATATTTTTTTTTAAATGATAATGAAAACTCGCTTCTCATTATTTGATTTTGAAAGATAACGATGTTCAATGTTTTCCCGTAATATACTATTACTGATGTAAATGTTCGTGAATTTGAAATATAAGATAAACACTATTTTAAACATTTAAAATTAATGACTGCATTTCAAAATAGTATTCTTTCACTTGTAATCACGTATAATTACGATATAGTTTCCACATTTTTTACACACACCGTTAATAATAATAAAATCGTTACTGATTAATTACAAAAAATGCATTTTATACGTAAATACATTGTAATCGGATGTTTTTACCAACTCAACTAAAATAATATAGTCTATATGACATATCGAATTACGTTAATCGATATTACCATTTTTTAGGTGTACAAAAAATGTCCACCTAAAAATAATTAACAATAAATTACGACAGGCTACGTTTTATACAAAACAAATCCACAGATCTGTTATTGTACCTTTTTAAAAACATCCTAAATGCAATCACTACAATTGTGACCTAAAAAGCATTGCAAACGTAAGAATGATAACCCATATGAGAGATAAGTGAGCGTTCGCCACTGGCGGCATCTTGCGGCAAAGTGTTCAACTACAGTTAAGCAGGCAATAGTACTGTTTTCTCAAACTGTACTTCTAGTCCGTTTAACCTCAATGCACTTAAGTTTATGTTACAATTGAAGTAGGCAAAACTACACAGTATGCAAAAACAATACGGAAACAGCTAATATTTCGGTAACGTTTCTATACAAAAAATTTGAAATCCAATATGAACCCACACAGTTAAAAAACTATCGGACAAGTACAGTACATAGAACTCTCAAGATAAAAGCCTAAATATGGAAACATCGCTCAGGCACCGCGTTAAAACTATTAATAAAAACATTTTGTTCATTAAAAAAACTATTTTTAACTTTTTATATAAATATTTTTATTACATTAAAACATGCTGTTGCACTCTTTTTAGCTGCTTTTGATTTTTTTTTTCTTAAATATATATACAATATTTATAACGTTAGCCTAACTAAGTTTACAAATATATTTTAACGAAACAAAACGTTTAGCCACTTGGTGAAACAATGTTTGGTTGGTTGCTAAGGATTCGAAGGTTCAGATCAGCTGTTTGGTTACACAAATGGTTATCAAAGCCGAGAATAGGTCAATCGTGAAGCCATATTTTTTAGTATTTACAAAATGTGACGTCAGGTGGTTGTACAATACATCCAAAGTGGTATCTTAAGATGAATACATTCAGTGGCACTTTTTAATTTGAAAACTCAAATTAGTTTGAATTCATTGTGGGCTGTTCTGCTTATGGAATAGTGGTGGGGCAGAAAGCACCAAAATGTTAAAAAAACTGCTTTTCTATCAACGAAAAACAAACTGCTTTTTCAAACGGAAACAAGCAGTTTGATTTGGACTGCTTTATGATTTGTTAAACAAGGAACGGACTGTTCTATTCCAACGTTGCCACAAGCGCTAAAACTGTTTTCCTGCTAACTGCTTTTCTTCTACCTGTTTTATGCTTTTCCCTTTATTCCAAAGTTGCTTGTTGCTTGTAGTGAAGTAAGAACTGTTTGGTCAATGTCAACGTTTATCTCTATTTTCTTGCGAGTTGTAGTAACAACCTCTCACGTTTTGTAGATACAGAGCCTAATTTTATTTAAACATATTTTTTATATTTTTTATCAATCATCAATATTTTTTAATCAACTAAAAATATTCTAAATCGTTTGTATTTTGGTAAATATGCAATGGGCTATTTAATTTTTAAGTAAAAAAAAAATGCTTCTATTAGAAAAACATTGCATTTTGTAAATATAAAGGCTTACATAATTATTACGTTTTGAGAATGTAATTAAATTATTACTACACTTATAAGGATTATTCTTATCCTTTCTAAACGATTTATACCCAAAAACAGTTAAGGACATGGTGGCAGTGGGAATGAAAAATCAGTCTTATAAAACTGAACGTATGTGCTTTATGTTTTAGCTGCTAATACAACTTTGAGTTTCAGTTTTCTAAACCTGTTTTTTTCCAACTGTTTTAAAAAGCAGCTTTTTTCTCAACAAACAGTTTGTTGAAGTTTTGTAAAAATAGCAGAAACGCCCACCTCTATTATGGAACACAAAACGCAACACATGAAGCAACACGAGATGCGAGTTTAGCGCTGCCACTCAGCCTGATTGTGAACTAAATTCTCCTACTTATTTGCGAACCGATTTTACTTGGAAAAAAGTTAGTTAAAGGAAATGTTTACATAAACAGGCCTACCGCTGGACTCCAGCTGCTTCGCGGACTTTGAATAAACATTTTCTCCAACAATTTAATTTCAAACTGTTTTCGAACAACACAACGTTGTCTCAGCTATTCCAAACATGTTAATTAAAAACCAATTATTGTAATTAAAAATTTATTACACTTTAGTTATTTGTATTTGCCTTGGTAAAACATATAAATATTAACAATTAAATTACATTAAGTTAATAATATTTATCGTAAAATATATTGCAATAAACCTAACCTCACAAATATTATTATGCAAGGAACAGCTGTGGTGGAAAATCAGCTGTTTCAATTATTCGTGTCACCAGAACGTAACAATGTTTACCATTATATATTAGACTTCACGTGTTTATATCTAAAAAACTAATAAATCAGCTCCATTTGTTGATTGATTTACTTTTATATATATATATATATATATATATATATATATATATATATATATATATATATATATATATATATATATAGTTAAGAGGCTATTAAAATTAGGTTTAAATAAAATTAATGTAATGTCGAAACCGTTAATGACATAAAAACTATAATTCACTATGTATATTATGTTTGATACGAAAAGATATTTCAAAAAATTTTGTAATAGTATAAATAATTACGCACATTTAATTAGCATATGGTAATTATTAATTATCTTTTTCATATTGGCACCCGGTTCTTTTAATCAAAATAATTATTAAGCGTACTAGGCTTTCACCCCGAGGACCCGGGTTCGATACCCGGCCAGGGCATTTTCATACGCTATAAATCATCCCATCGTCTGCATTAGCCCAAGTGTGCACAATAGTCGGACGCGTTAAACACAAAAAAATCTTTTAATCAAAATACATAATTTTTAAAACGAAGCTTTTAAAGCTTTGGCGAGAGGACTGAATAGAAAAACAGTACAGAACAGAAGAATGTAACGGATATATGAACGAACGAGCAAACGAATTTCTTCTATTTCTTTCTGCTTTTCGATAACAGTAAACGTGTATTATATGAAAAAGTTGTGTTGCTTTCGTTTCGGTATTTTTCCTCAGTTGAAGAACACGTGCATGTAACCGTTTATAATACGTTCGAATTTAATACGAACGTTTGTAATAATTGTTGTTAATATTGCTAGTTTTTAACAACATAACCTAAAACGTATCAGCTGTTTAATGTAATCAGCTGACCGTTACGAATTAACTGAATTTTTACTATAACTACAATAAGTTTACGTATTTATTTATTTTACACAAAACAAGACACTTCAAACTAAATATATATTCAGCAAAAGATATCATCGACAAAAGCTTCGATTCTGTCGGCACTGTTATTCGTCAATTTTGAAAAAAGTGTTTTCTTGTAACTATTTCATTTTTCAATAAGATAGGGATTTGGCTTGACTGTTAAAATTAACTGCTTAAAACGTATTTTAAAAGGAAATTAAAATATATAGCTTAAAATATGCAAAAGCAAAAAGGGCTTTCATCGATTACCACTTATCGATGTCGGCTTTGAAAGAAGACACTCTCAGATAACCAAAACGGCAAGTATTGTACAACCACCGTAAGTTAGTTTTAACAATTCGCAACATTAGAAATCAAGCTTAAACGTAGTCCACAAAAATATTCTTATTAAATACATTCTATACATAAAAGTATATTTATTGATATAATCACAAATACTGAGCCATGGGAATTACAAAAATGAGCAGCAGTTTAAATGTAAAGCTGCGATTGGATGCGATGCACTTAGTAAAAATTGTGTTTCAAATTGCGTTTTGCTGATATTGTTTTATCAAAACCTATTTAAATTTAATTCTATAACTTAACGTTTAACATTATTCATGACTATATTACTTTGTTATATTAAATCTGCGTTGTGCACGTGTTTGTTGTCTGTGGCGAAGTGTCATTGAAAGCAGGGCTTTGATTCTGTCGAGTCGTGTGTTTATCTAGTTTTTAGTTAGTTGTACCGTTATAGCGACAAGACAAAATGTTCATATAAATTTTGAAACATTTTTTTATCACAAAAGAGTGGTTTTCATCGTGCTTTGCACAACCAAAAAACTAGTAGCCAAAATATCGAACCCCCTTACATTTTGTTTAAAACCCCAAACAGATTACCGCTTGTTCCTGTGTCTCTGTCATTTACAAGTAGTTTTTTCTTCACAAAACGTTTAAAAATAACAATTTTAGACCAGCCATCTCGAAATGCACGCTAAATATTAACACCTAAAAATGTTTAATTTAAAATTTATCAGTGTAAAAATTTAGAATTAAATATTACTGTACAAAACTACTGTTACTAAAAAAAGTAAATATTTACATTTCGTATTAATATTTTGTGTTTTTATTTAATTGTATAAATTATACGATATATGATACTGGGTGTTTGAACTCAGCCTAATGGACTGTTGTAATAGTGTCTGTAAGAAACGATTATAAAAACTAATTACAATTAGCAAAATTAACACGAATTAGCAAAATTAGGACTGTTACACGAAGGTCATTTAGCTTGAATCACCGTTACTTTTAACAGTTACAAATAGCAGTAGCAAATAACTGCAATAACGTTGTAATGAACTTTCAAGGTAAATGAATAATTCGCTCAGGAGCTCACATCTAGTGAGTGAGCCCCGACGGTTCCCGAGCTGGTGTTTTCACCTTTCTTCATCTTGTCTTGGGTGAACATCCTTTTTTCTTTCTATTGGGCCGTAGCCCTTTCTTCCGACCCTGACGCTATTAGAGTATTCGAGGGTTAGGGGTCTCTAATGTCTTCTTATTGCCTCTCTCGGAGATCTATTTCGCCTTTATTTTGATGAAGAATGAATATGTGTGATCTAAAACAAGATATATAAAACAACGGTGGATAAGCCCGCAAGGGTGAATTCCAACGTCGATTCCGATCGGGTGAGAGCCCCGGTGGATTCTGTGGGCGGCCAGACGCACGAGGAGAGAGTTGACCACTTGGCCGGGAACACTACAAGTGGGAAAGTAAAAGTTGAAGAGGACATCATTGACCTCTTTAAGAAGAGTGGTTTACAAAGAACTCTTCCTATGAGCAAATAGAGGAAGAGCATGGAGAGCTACGCGAGTGTCAGAGTGCCCAAGGTAGAAACAGTGGAGAATATTTCTTACGAAATCCAGGTTGAACTTACGGACGAGATACAAACCACAGTGGACAATGAGGTGAAAAGGCAGAATAAACAAATCAGAGATGCGGACAAAAACTACGTACAATCAGAGATACTCTAAAACGTATGAGCCAGGCTGCCGGGAAGCAAAAGAACGTTAACATGGCGATTAAAAAAGGCCTAACGTATATTGAAGAGGGGCTGGAAGTGCTGCGGGCTTGCAGATGGATCAGGCAGAATGCAATTGGGAGCCTTTTGGAAAGAGCGTCTGTTTCGATGGTGGTTAGTCCCAAAGACCAACCCTCACGGAAGCGACCAAGAACCTGGGTACAAAGCCCGGAAGTTGAAAATTCGTGTAGGGAGACATTGGGTGCACGTAAAGCAAAAGAGGACAAAGCTCGTGGAACCTAAGATCAGGCAGAAAAACAAAAGGATTTTACATTGGTTCAGTCACGAAGGCGGAAGGAAATAAGCAGGAATGCAGAGGCCAACAAAAACGTATATAATATGAAACACCATTTGTTGTTGTTGTTATTTTAAAGCAAGAAGCACATGGAGGCTATTATCGCCTCCATAAATGTAAGTGTGAGTGTAAAGTGTTAAGGTCGTAAGTGTGTGTGTTAGACTCGGGTACCGCGAGGGACGTCTAACTTGGTTTGTTACGGAACTCCTGCGCCGAGTTACAGAATGGATGGGAAGGCATGGAATGCAAATAGCGATTCCGAAAACGGAGATTGTGTTGTTGACAAAGAAACGATTACCGACTCTGTGCTCCTTCATGGTGGGATCGGAAAAAGTCAATACGAAGCGATCAGCAAAATACCTCGGGGTCACGCTTGACAACAACTTAAGTTTCTGGAAACATATCAGAGCTACGTGCGACTGAGCCACAGAGAGAGAGAGAGAGAGAGAGAGAGAGAGAGAGAGAGAGAGAGAGAGAGAGAGAGAGAGAGAGAGAGAGAGAGAGAGAGAGAGAGAGAGAGAGAGCTGCATCACTTAGTAGACTCATGGCAAACATAGGCGGTCCAAGAGCGAGCAAGCGACGACTTCTGATGTCCACGCTCGGGGCGGAAACCTGATGAAACCTGGGCGGAAGTATCGCACTCGGCTAGTTGCTGTTCAGAAAACAGGGGCGATGAGCATTACGAGCTCTTATCACACAGTGTCAGAGGCTGCGGTGTTGGTGGTGGCGGGTGTTATTTCAATAGAAACGAAAGACCATCTTTAAGCTCAGTTACTGTGATGAGTAGAGAACAAGCCTCAAAAAGAGCAACAGTTGACACAATGCTTACGTGGCAGAACCGCTGGGAAATTGAAAGCAAGGGACGCTGGACTGCTGAATTGATCAGAAATATAAGAGACTGGATGGATCGCAAACATAAGGAGGTAAATTTTTATATTACCCAGTTTTTAACAGCCCACAGATACTTCCGAGTATACCTACACAAGATGGGATAAGTTACTTCTGAGGACTGCCGGTTCTGTAAAGACAAGCGAGATGATGCCAAGCACACCTTCTTCGAATGTGAACGCTTTCGAGTGCAACGCGAAGACCTTAGTCGAATCACTGGAGAACTTTCTGCAGAAAATATAGTGGAGAAGATGTTAATATCATAAAAGGAATGGGATGTCATCTCGAATTATATAGAGACAGTTCTACGCAGTACAAAGGAGGAAGGCTGGATACAGACATAGAGATGATTGGAGCCTGAGGAGGCTATAGAATAGGTACCACTCTGATGTAGTGCGAAAGCGGTCCCGGGATGGAGTGCTACTTAGGTGAGAGCTGGGGTTTTAGTGGGTAAGATGATAAGAGCGTATTGGCAGCATCAAGAAGAGTCCAACACGCAGGACATAAAGTCTTTCCCCCTTAAAAAAATAAAAAATAAAATAATAATAATAATAAGAAGAAGAAGAAGATTAAATTTCAACATAAAACATCACAACAACCTGGAAAGAAGTGGACAGCTGAGAGGAGGAAGGAACATTCGGATAGGATGAAGAGATTCTGGGAGGAAAAGAGGAACACCGGAAGATTAAAAAATATATTTCAAGTTCAATCGCTCTCCTAAGGAGGAACAATCGATTAAATAAATAAATAAATAATAATAATAATACAAATAATAATAATAATGATAATAATAATAATAATAATAATACAAATAATAATAATAATAATAATAATAATAATAATAATAATAATAATAATAATAATAATAATAATAATAATAATAATAATAATAATAATAATAATAATAATAATAATAATAATAATAATAATAATAATAATAATAATAATGATAATAATAATAAACATAGAAAAAGAATAATAATTGAAAGTATATTGATCTGAAGAGAAGACACTTGGTAAACAATGAAATTTGGACTTGATTCCGACTTTTATATCCTTTGGAAAGCATTGATAATGAAAGTATGTATTCAAGACTGTGGAATGCGATGATATAAAGCAAGATAGAAGCACCAACCAAAGATTGAAAGGCATGAAGGGTATTAGGAAATGAAAGATTAAGGATATGAGACATGTGAGTTCAAAACTAACAACACAGAAGATGACCAAGGATAAATGGAATTGAAGGAATTAATTAGGGTGACGAGGTATTGCAAAGGATAATTATAGTTATATTAAAAAAGACGGATCATCTCTATTACATCGTAAAAGAAATAAAAATAGAATATTTTCTATTCACCTACGTAATTATTTTGTTTCTTACGTTGATACTTTACTGTGCTAGTTAGACTAACGAAGACAAGCTCCGGCAAGAAACAGCTTACGGCAGTAACTGCAGTCTCGAACCCTGAGGTGTGCAAGTTCTGAGACGCAGCAGACTGGTGCTTGGACACGCCGGCCCTACTACTCCAAGATTAATGATCTTCGTATAACAATGCCTTACTAATTCCCATTATCACCTTATAAATACTTTCTTTAATAAAATCTTATTCAACGAAACACGCATAATTAGTGTTATAAAATTTTACTCAATTTTAAACATATTTCAAAATTTACGAACGAATCAACCACGACTATAATACACTATGTTTCAAATAATTTATTTCAAATGTAATAAAATCGACCGAACATTTTTTTGATACTTAACCTATAAATGATTTAAATATAAATACAAGCATGTTTTAAATTTTCAAGTATTCCATATTATAAAATATATTTTCAATCGCAACGGTTGTTTTATTGCCAAAAATGTGTAAATAAATGCATATACAAGGCCAAACGTTTTACGTAAATGTACAAATGTATCACTGAAACCGTTGAACCAATGGAAACTCTTTTATACAGACCAGCTGCATTATGAAAACATGCTCAATATGTTACAAATATTATAAATCAATCGTTATCAGCGGATCAACGAAAAGGTCTATTAAACATTGGTCATTTTTATTTGAAGCAATTAACTACAATTAAGTGTTTATTAGGAAATATTAGTGGCAACAGGGTGTCTGATAAACCAACGTTTTTTTAATTTACAGTGAATGAAACCTTGTTCTGTAACGTTTATTTTTCTTTGCTAAGAAACGTACAAACCGATTGTTTCGATAAACCTATCTGTAACGTTTATTTTTCTTTGCTAAGAAACGTACAAACCGATTGTTTCGATAAACCTATCTGTAACGTTTATTTTTCTTTGCTAAGAAACGTACAAACCGATTGTTTCGATAAACCTATCTGTAACGTTTATTTTTCTTTGCTAAGAAACGTACAAACCGATTGTTTCGATAAACCTATCTGTAACGTTTATTTTTCTTTGCTAAGAAACGTACAAACCGATTGTTTCGATAAACCTATCTGTAACGTTTATTTTTCTTTGCTAAGAAACGTACAAACCGATTGTTTCGATAAACCTATCTGTAACGTTTATTTTTCTTTGCTAAGAAACGTACAAACCGATTGTTTCGATAAACCTATCTGTAACGTTTATTTTTCTTTGCTAAGAAACGTACAAACCGATTGTTTCGATAAACCTATCTGTAACGTTTATTTTTCTTTGCTAAGAAACGTACAAACCGATTGTTTCGATAAACCTATCTGTAACGTTTATTTTTCTTTGCTAAGAAACGTACAAACCGATTGTTTCGATAAACCTATCTGTAACGTTTATTTTTCTTTGCTAAGAAACGTACAAACCGATTGTTTCGATAAACCTATCTGTAACGTTTATTTTTCTTTGCTAAGAAACGTACAAACCGATTGTTTCGATAAACCTATCTGTAACGTTTATTTTTCTTTGCTAAGAAACGTACAAACCGATTGTTTCGATAAACCTATCTGTAACGTTTATTTTCTTTGCTAAGAAACGTACAAACCGATTGTTTCGATAAACCTATCTGTAACGTTTATTTTTCTTTGCTAAGAAACGTACAAACCGATTGTTTCGATAAACCTATCTGTAACGTTTATTTTTCTTTGCTAAGAAACGTACAAACCGATTGTTTCGATAAACCTATCTGTAACGTTTATTTTTCTTTGCTAAGAAACGTACAAACCGATTGTTTCGATAAACCTATCTGTAACGTTTATTTTCTTTGCTAAGAAACGTACAAACCGATTGTTTCGATAAACCTATCTGTAACGTTTATTTTTCTTTGCTAAGAAACGTACAAACCGATTGTTTCGATAAACCTATCTGTAACGTTTATTTTTCTTTGCTAAGAAACGTACAAACCGATTGTTTCGATAAACCTATCTGTAACGTTTATTTTTCTTTGCTAAGAAACGTACAAACCGATTGTTTCGATAAACCTATCTGTAACGTTTATTTTTCTTTGCTAAGAAACGTACAAACCGATTGTTTCGATAAACCTATCTGTAACGTTTATTTTCTTTGCTAAGAAACGTACAAACCGATTGTTTCGATAAACCTATCTGTAACGTTTATTTTCTTTGCTAAGAAACGTACAAACCGATTGTTTCGATAAACCTATCTGTAACGTTTATTTTTCTTTGCTAAGAAACGTACAAACCGATTGTTTCGATAAACCTATCTGTAACGTTTATTTTTCTTTGCTAAGAAACGTACAAACCGATTGTTTCGATAAACCTATCTGTAACGTTTATTTTCTTTGCTAAGCTAAGAAACGTACAAACCGATTGTTTTGATAAACCTATCTGTAACGTTTATTTTTCTTTGCTAAGAAACGTACAAACCGATTGTTTCGATAAACCTATCTGTAACGTTTATTTTTCTTTGCTAAGAAACGTACAAACCGATTGTTTCGATAAACCTATCTGTAACGTTTATTTTTCTTTGCTAAGAAACGTACAAACCGATTGTTTCGATAAACCTATCTGTAACGTTTATTTAACTATCAATGACTAACATATTGAAAGTTTGTAACCATAAAAACCTAACTGGGTCTTTAAAAACCAAAAGTGCTTAACTTTTGGGACCGAGTACAACTGTTACAAAGATATTTTTCAGTAAAATAACTAAATAACTGTAAAATTCACTTACAGTTCAGAATATACGTATTTTAAATTGATTTATCAGACAACCTGCGATATACATACATACAGAATACTTAATATCTAACATGTTTTTTTTATGACGAAAAGGACGTACTTAGTCAGCTGGTTTGCAGGAAGCATGAAATTAAGTGAAGTATTAATTACAGCTAGTAATTTGTAATAATGGAGAGATCCTTTTAAGCGTCAATTAATGCAATTAGTTTTAATAACATTTAAACTATGGCCGTACTGAGCCAACAAAATAAAGTACAGGGTGTCCGAGAAAACCTTTGAAACCGGTATGTTTGCATCATTTTGTTGAAAAATTGTCATTCATTTGCTTTTGGTTTTAGGGAAAGAAGATAGGCTGCTAAAGTCGCACAGTATTGTTTCAGAACAAAATGGCGTCACAGTTATTTTCTTATTTTAAAAATTTTGTTGTTATTTTAAGGCGGCACATTGAGGCTATTATCGCCTCCATAAATGTAAGTGTACTGTAAAATGTTAAAGTCGTAAGTGTAGTGTTGTAAGTGTAAGTGTGTGTTAGGATATTTCAACGTGTGCAGTATACTATGTTGAGTATAATGATCTGCCTTCCCTAGCTTCGTCAATTCTACTTTCGTTGACGCGTTTCGGAGAAACTCCATCTTCAAAAACTCAGAGTATAGAGTTTTTGAAGATGGAGGTTCTCCTAAACGAGTCAACGAAAGTAGAATTGACGAAGCTAGGGAAGGCAGATTATTATACTGAACACAGTGACAATAATCCTAGCAGAAAAGAAGAAGAATAACAAAAGAAGTGTGCAGTATATTCTAAAATTAAAAATTAAACAATTTTCTAACTCCTGCTCGGATAAAGAATCTGAGATGTGATTCCGTTTACAACATTTGTAGAATTCGGGAAGTCGAAAATTGTGGGTTCATTTCGTGATGACCAGTCTTCACGATACTGGCACAAACACTCATTCTTCCTCTTTAGTTACACGCGTTACTAAATTGGTTTATCCGACGGTTTTAAAGATGTTTTGACGACGAAAATACATTTCGTTCCGTCATTTCTGCATCTTTTCCGTTTCTTGAGTCTAGAAATGCGGAGCTGAACCGGACGGAGTGAAATGAAGACGAACGGCATCCGGAAACGGAGTTCAGCCTGTTTAAAGAACGCGTTTTTATCACTTAAATCTAAATATTTAGACACTGTGTAACTGGTTTTAAGAAAATTCGTTTCAAAACCGTAACCAGGTAACGAATAATGATAAATTTAGAGGCGTGGTAAACGCGCTGGGGAAAGCGGAACCAGCTTCAAAACCGAACCTAGGCACAGTAGAAGCTACATCTTTAACTCCGCTCAGTTCAACTGCGTTCCGCATTTGTTGGTGCAACCGGCTTTATATTTGTCACTCGAACCATTCCTACCAAAAACGCGGACTGGACTGAAACGACATGACCACTTTCTGTTGACCAACGAAATGCCTCGTCGAGTTCAGGACCGTAATCCGAAATATTTGTTCAGAAGCAAACTGACCTCTATTGAATACACAATACAACAGCCGAGTTTAAATCTGTTATTCAGCATATCATAAACGTAAATCGATGTGAGATTTTCGTAAAGTTTTTGCACGAATCGTTTCTGATATCTCTTGCGGTGATAGCCGCCTCGGTGGTCTAGTGGATAGCGTACCCCTAGGACCCGGGTTCGTTTCCCGGCCAGGGCTTGGCATTTTCATACGCTATAAATCATCCCATCGTCTGCATTAGCCCAAGTGTGCACAATTGTCGGACGTTAAACACAAAAAAAAAAAAATCTTGCGGTGATTTAGTTTATTGCTATGGAAATGAAATATTTGAATTCAAACACCAAATTTTATGGACACCTATATTCAGTAACTTTATCAACAGCCGGTCCATTATCAAGCATCGCGTACACAACAATGAACCCACGTGGATCTGTCAAAGTTTTACATTTCAAAATTATTTCAGTCGAACCTTGTAATAAAGAATTGAATTTCGTATTTGGCTATTTAATAAAACACACTTAAACTTTTTTCGCCTTCCAATTGACGAAAGAAACATACAATAAGAAATCCCTTTCATGGGGGTCCAAAATTAAACATTATAAAACAATGATCAAGCCGGAAGCACTGTACGCAGCAGAAACATTAACCATGAATCGCATAGGCCAGATAGAAAAGCTTGAAATAACGGAAAGGAAAATCTTAAGAAAAATTATAGGAACAAAATTTCAGGATAATAAGGTAGTATATATAAGAAATGAAGCTCTCTATAAGAAAATTGAAAAACTGTCAGATACTATGAGAAAAAGGAGAATAAATTTTTACGGCCATCTTCTTAGAATGAACTCCAATAGATTGACGAAACAGGTGTTTGATTTTTTCCATAATCGTAAAACAAAACCGAACTGGTTTAAAGAAATTGAAAAAGACCTAATAGAATTAAAAATTACAGAAAATTCACTGCTTGACCAAACTGCTAAGATAAGTACCAAGGACGAAAGAATAAGATTCCAAGATAAAACCAAAATAAGACCTAAACCTGTCATTTCGGAAGATGAGAGGAAAAGAAGATCAGAAAGAATGAAGAGCTACTGGGAACAAAGAAAAGTACAGCGCGCAAGAAATGATTGATTCAGCGTACCCCAAAGAGGGTGAAACGAAAAGAAGAAGAAGAAAACACACTTAACACTCTGTGCGGCTGCAGCTTAAATATCTTTGGGGTAAAGATTCAAACGTTAAATCACTTGCATTTAAAATGTTCCCACTAAAGAATTAAATAGTTCACTGAGTATGACTGCAGTTATATTAGCATATCGTTAAAGCCTTCATAATATTAAACGAAAGGAGTATAACATATGCAAACAGTGCTAAATATCTAGGAATGACACTCGATGCAAAGCTCCGATGGAAGGTGCATGTAAAAAAGAAAAAAGAGGAGCTACAGCTCAAATTCAATAAAATGTTTTGGCTTACTGGAAGAAATTCAGAACTTTCGATAGCCAACAAGAACTATACAAGCAAGTTCTAAGACCAATATGGACCTATGGTGCACCACTCAGGGGATGTACAAGAAAAAGCAATAGTAAAATTATTCAAGTTTTTCAAAATAAAGTATTGAGAACGATTGTCAGCGCCCCTTGGTATGTGAGAAATGAAAACATACATAAGGACCTAGGTGTTGAATCTGTTCAGGAAGTCATTAAAAAGCTTCGGTTAAGCATTATTGCAGGTTAGAACAGCGTAATAATACAGAGATTGTCCAACTACTATGCCGCAGTGACAACATCACAAGAAGGCTGAAGAGGACCAAGCCAATTGACCTCTCCAGGCCGTAAACACATTGGGACCAGCCGTCGGACTGCACCCCAGCACACAGTGAACACAATGATAAAGAAAAATTACTAGATGGGGCACGCCTCAGTTGTAATTAATATAAAATAAAAATAAAAAGCCTTCATGTCGACACCGTTAACTTTCAATCGTATGTACATGCTTGTTTTTTACGTGTGTATTCTAGCCTGCAATAGTTGTACGGTCGTAGGTTCGAATACCACATAGACTTTACTGCCCTCAACATTCATAATAGAACACTGTTTGACGTCATTTAGTTAAATTCAAGTAAATAGGTCTCCAAAACACGTGTTTAACGAGTATTTTTATACGTGTAATAAACTGTAATAAAAAAACGCGTACAGAATATTTGTATCGACTTTTTTTAACGTTCATACTTAGCGCCTGTTAGACTAATGCTGGTGAAGGAATCGACTTTAACGAAAAGATAAAGATTACGGCAGTAACAAAAATCTCGAACCCACGACCTTGACAAGCCCAATTGCAGAGATACAGCAGACCGACCGGTGTCTAGCCAACTCGGACACGCCAGTTCTTGTATTTGATACTAACACTGTTAGGTTTATCGATGTTTTTGAAACGGTTTGTAGCCGTTTTATTTTATTTACGGAATTTAGAAGCTTAAATTTACACCAAAACATACCGACATCTGAAAAATAATTATCCGGCTACATTTTTCGTTTTCTAAAATACAAATTGTAAAGATTTTCTTACTTTTTCAGATTTTCAGCTCCAAAATAAATACTGCCAATAAACACTTACTTTTTTGCCTTTTGAACGTTATATCCACGTTCTCCAAAATACTCGAGACAAAATTTGAAAAATAATTTTCAGTTTTACCAAAACACAGAAATAAATTCAACCGATTCAATCAAGCATTACAGTAAATTTTCATAAACTGTATTCAACCTGTCTGAGATGTATTCGTGATATCCTTGTTTGCACATTCTTGTGTTTTTCTTTTCTCGTGGGTGTTTTTCATTTTTGTTTTATGCGTTATTGTGAAGTGTGTTTTTTATAAATGGTTATTGTAAGTTATATACCCGCCTCTCGTATTCTGTGCCGTCTGTTCTTATTTAGTTGTATAATGTTCTAAAAAATGTATATTTTTGTATGCATTTTAATTCATAGCATATAAGCGATGGATAAAAAACAAAGTAATTATTGAAATATTTTTCAATTAATGAAAGCAACTGAGTTAAACGGACTGCAATATATATCAACGTTACTGGTATTTGCTATAAATATATTCCATTTTTGTATTTTTTTTCAGAGCGTTGTATTTTTTGGAAAAAGTAGAATATAAAAATTAGTACTGAAACAACATCAAGAAAGGAAAATTCACAATAAATTAATTTTTAAATTATTTCTAAAACACACGAAGGTAATTCTGAGGTTGAGTTATAAAGTTGTTTACATATAAACAGACATTGTGTGCACTTTAAGAACACAGCGTTTCATTAACAACTTGCCAAAATTGAGCAAATGATTAAATTACCAAAAATAAACAAAATTAAAATTGCAAGCACAAATGTTTTGTTCTCTTTCAAATTGACTGTAATTTTTGTTGTTCGTTTATTTTAACTAAGTATTACGTTTGTTACCGATTTTCAAAGAATACACAAATCACGAGAAAAGCTTGTTTGTTTTGAATACAAAGCGAAATGCAATATAGAGAATACAATTCTTATCAAAATGTATTCATTTCGGAACACCCTGTACGCCCTGCCAGGGTATGCGAATGTTTTATTACAATTTTAAAATTCGTCATATAAAAAAATATTACACTGTATATTAAAATATTTTGTATTAAAACATTTTGTCGTTATTTATTTTGCAACAATAAACTGACGGAACATAAAGTACAAACTGTAGGTTCCAGCGAGGAGTGGATGGAACGAAGCTGGGCGGAGAAGAAGCGGGTGCGGCCTAAGGCTTCCACTTAATGTTCGAAAGCCCCTGGAAAGCTCTTTTTAAACTTCCGCTATCGGACCAGGCGGAGTTAAGATACTGGTCGTCATCATCTTGTTCAAGTTTCTGAAACAGACATTTCAAATTTTTAATAAATTTTACATCAGGTAGGCCTGTACACTTTTAGACTGCCGCAGTGTACAGTGTTAAATGCTTTCTTAATGACAGAAAATAACATACAACCTCCTGCATACGGTGGATCTGTACTTAAATTATATAATTAATATCTTAATGTCAGATGAGAAAATGTCGAGAAACTTATTAACCTACTACATTCAGAAAAATATATACTGGTTGTAAGAGGTAAAGAATTTAATGAATGAATTCAGTTTAGGGTTAGAGGACATTAGAGGACTGGGGATGAATGAATTCAGTTTAGGGTTAGAGGACATTAGAGGACTGGGGATGAATGACTTCAGTTTAGGATTAGAGGACTGGGGATGAATGAATTCAGTTTAGGGTTAGAGGACATTAGAGGACTATGGATGAATGAATTCAGTTTAGGGTTAGAGGACATTAGAGGACTGGGGATGAATGACTTCAGTTTAGGATTAGAGGACTGGGGATTGAGGATGAAATTCAGTTTAGGATTAGAGGACTGGGGATGAATGAAGGGTTAGAGGACATTAGAGGACTGTGGATGAATGACTTCAGTTTAGGATTAGAGGACTGGGGATGAATGAATTCAGTTTAGGGTTAGAGGACATTAGAGGACTGGGGATGAATGACTTCAGTTTAGGATTAGAGGACTGGGGATGAATGAATTCAGTTTAGGGTTAGAGGATTAGAGGGGGATGAATGATTCAGTTTAGGGTTAGAGGACTGAGGACTGGGGATGAATGAATTCAGTTTAGGGTTAGAGGACATTAGAGGACTGGGGATGGATGAATGAGGGTTCAGTTTAGGGTTAGAGGACTGGGGATGAATGAATTCAGTTTAGGTTAGAGGATATTTTGAGGACTATGGATGAATGAATTCAGTTTAGGATTAGAGGATTAGAGGGATGAATGAATTCAGTTTAGTTAGAGGACATTAGAGGACTATGGATGAATGAATTCAGTTTAGGATTAGACAGGACTGGGGATGAATGAATTCAGTTTAGGTTAGAGGACATTAGAGGACTTCATGGATGAATGACAGTTTAGGTTAGAGGATTAGAGGACTGGGGA
The DNA here is from genome assembly GCA_022606455.1 of Callitettix versicolor. Classification (NCBI taxonomy): domain Eukaryota; kingdom Metazoa; phylum Arthropoda; class Insecta; order Hemiptera; family Cercopidae; genus Callitettix; species Callitettix versicolor. The sequence continues at coordinate 4,948,125 of CM040189.1, read as the reverse complement.
TGAATGAATTCAGTTTTTAGGATGAATGAATTCAGTTTAGGATTAGAGGACTGGGGATGAATGAATTCAGTTTAGGGTTAGAGGACTGGGGATGAATGAATTCAGTTTAGGATTAGAGGACTGGGGATGAATGAATTCAGTTTAGGGTTAGAGGACATTAGAGGACTGGGGATGAATGAATTCAGTTTAGGATTAGAGGACTGGGGATGAATGAATTCAGTTTAGGGTTAGAGGACTGGGGATGATTAGAGGACATTAGAGGACTGGGGATGAATGAATTCAGTTTAGGGTTAGACGACTATGGATGAATGAATTCAGTTTAAGGTTAGAGGACATTAGAGGACTGGGGATGGATTAATTCAGTTTAGGGTTAGACCTGCAAGTAGTTTCAAGTCACATACTGTAAATCTATGTTTCATCACCGATTATGACATTCAGTGCAGACAGCAACACGACTATCGTTGTTCAGCAGTCTCGGTACAAATTTTGCAGCAATGCGTATCATGCCCAAATCGTCAGACAAGATACGATGCTCGGACACGTACGATATTTCTACGACAGGTTCGTCTACGATCTGCAACCACAGGTTCTTGCACTTTCGCGAACGTTCATCGTGTCGGCGAAGTTCGTCCATCCATGAATCGTTTGTACTACAAAAAACCTTTATTTTGATTTATAGCATTGTCACCAACTGCTTCCACAAGAGAGTTTAGGTGCTTCGGGTTCCCAAAGTGATGGGTTTCTGCAGCAGGTTTTCTTAAGCTTGAAGAAAATTTGATGCTGATTATTTCCTCTTTAAATGTGTCATTAACACAAGCTTTAAAAAATGCAGCAACACTAAAATACAACGTTACACAAATGCACGATACTCAAACATGCCTCCTTCCACACCGTCAAGCCGCCTCGGTGGCCTAGTTGATAGCGTACTGGGCTTTCACCCCGAGGACCCGGGTTCGATTCCCAGCCAGGGCTTGGCATTTTCATACGCTACAAATCATCCCATCGTCTGTATTAGCCCAGTTTGCACAATAGTCGGACGTTAAACACAAAAAAATTCACACCGTCATAGTAATTCACAAAGAGCGCAGGTCACGCATTCTACCGGCAGCAGATCACACCACAAACGGTTGGCACGCGGAATTCAAACTTTTTTCTGTAACACCTTGTACTTTCAACTCTAATAAATCCCAAATTCTCTTCGATATTCAGCCATGACTTCCGAAGTTTTCCTGCTAGAACTGCCATTATTCCCGAGAACTATTCATCCCTTCCACATCCCCGAGGAGCCGTGTTCGATTACCGGCCAGGGCTTGGCATTTTCATACGCTATAAATCATCCCATCGTCTGCATTAGCCCAAGTGTGCACAATAGTCGGACGTTAAACACCAAAAAAATCCCTTCCACACAGTTCGCACTTCGAAAACATGTTCAATGCTTAGTGAATCAGTTATAGCCTTCTATTAACCTAGTTCTGCCTTTTTCAGCTAGCTGACCGGTTACAGCGTCTCAAATATTTTTACAAATAAATTAACGAGGTCGCAACCAATCAGTGGCAGTCGTTGTTGCCACCAAGTCTACGCTTTGGTCGCGTGACTGCACGTAGCGTGACCGTAATACCCCGCTAATGTCTTTCCCTGTAACGTGTACCACGGTCGTGTACGTGCCGGCGTTATCGTTGAAAAGAAAAACTCGCATGACTCTCCAACGCGATTTATCGCAGATTCCGCGAGTCAGACGCGTTTTTCAGCAACAAACGTGAGATGCTTCATTAGTACTTCGTTGATAGACGTCATAACTAGTCTTAGATTCCTAGCCGCCTCGTTGGCCTAGTTGACAGCGTACTGGGCTTTCACCCCGAGGACCCGGGTTCGATTCCCGGCGAGGGCTTGGCATTTTCATACGCTATAAATCATCCCATCGTCTGCATTAGCCCAAGTGTGCACAATGGTCGGACGTTAAAAAAAATCTTAGATTCCGTTTTAAGCTGATTTTGTACACTGTTGACTTCACGCTTCCGTGTATATCATGGAAGATAAACGTGAGAAAATAAGCAATACTTAAGATGAGGAAGGAGAAGGGAACAGGTGTAACAGTTCTTCAAAAGATTTTATACAGATGGCTCTGTGGAAGTACCTTTTAAAAGCCCTAACCAGGGTAGAGTGAAGACCTACTTCTTCTATGGAGAAATATTCCACAGCATCTGTGTATATCATGGAAGACAAATGTAGGAAAATACACAATACAAGTCATAGCCTCATCTTAGGATGAGAAAGAAGAAGGAGAACAGTTCTTCAAAAGATTTTATGCAGATGGCTCCGCTGGAAGTACCTTTTAAAAGCCTCTAACCAGGGTATAATGAAAACCTTAACTTCTTTTAAGAAATATTAAAAAAATAACATAGATTTTACGTCACTGCAAACTTGACGTGCTTTCTTGGCCGCGGTAAAGATAGCGAGTTCCACTGCGACAACTGCTGCTTAGTTTCAGGTCATAACCGTAAATCTATGTTTCATCACCGATTATGACATTCAGTGCAGACAGCTACACGACTATCGTTGTTCAGCAGTCTCGGTACAAATTTTGCAGCAATGCGTATCATGCCCAAATCGTCAGACAAGATACGATGCTCGGACACGTACGATATTTCTACGACAGGTTCGTCTACGATCTGCAACCACAGGTTCTTGCACTTTCGCGAACGTTCATCGTGTCGGCAGAAGTTCGTCCATCCATGAATCGTTTGTACTACAAAAAAACCTTTATTTTGATTTATAGCATTGTCACCAACTGCTTCCACAAGAGAGTTTAGGTGCTTCGGGTTCCCAAAGTGCGATGGGTTTCTGCAGCAGGTTTTCTTAAGCTTGAAGCAAAATTTGATGCTGATTATTTCCTCTTTAAATGTGTCATTAACACAAGCTTTAAAAAATGCAGCAACACTAAAATACAACGTTACACAAATGCACGATACTCAAACATGCGGCCTTCCACACCATCAAGCCGCCTCGGTGGAATAGTTGATAGCGTACTGGGCTTTCACCCCGAGGACCCGGGTTCGATTCCCTGCCAGGGCTTGGCATTTTCATACGCTATAAATCATCCCATCGTCTGCAATTAGACCAAGTGTGCACAATAGTCGGACGTTAAACACACAAAAAAACCCACACCGTCATAGTAATTCACAAAGAGCGCAGATCACGCATTCTACCGGCAGCAGATCACACCACAAACGGTTGGCACGCGGAATTCAAACTTTTTTCTGTAACACCTTGTACTTTCAACTCTAATAAATCCCAAATTCTCTTCGATATGCAGCCATGACTTCCGAAGTTTTCCTGCTAGAACTGCCTATATTCCCGAGAACTATTCATCCCTTCCACATCCCCGAGGAGCCGTGTTCGATTACCGGCCAGGGCTTGGCATTTTCATACGCTATAAATCATCCCATCGTCTGCCCAAGTGTGCACAATAGCCGGACGTTAAACACAAAAAAAATCCCTTCCACACAGTTCGCACTTCGAAAACATGTTCAATGCTTAAAATCAGTTATAGCTTTCTATTAACCTAGTTGTTCCTTTTTCAGCTAGCGTCTCAAATATTTTTACAAATAAATTAACGAGGTCGCAACCAATCAGTGGCAGTCGTTGTTGCCACCAAGTCTACGCTTTGGTCGCGTGACTGCACGTAGCGTGACCGTAATACCCCGCTAATGTCTTTCCCTGTAACGTGTACCACGGTCGTGTACGTGCCGGCGTTATCGTTGAAAAGAAAAACTCGCATGACTCTCCAACGCGATTTATCGCAGATTCCGCGAGTCAGACGCGTTTTTCAGCAACAAACGTGAGATGCTTCATTAGTACTTCGTTGATAGACGTCATAACTAGTCTTAGATTCCTAGCCGCCTCGTTGGCCTAGTTGATAGCGTACTGGGCTTTCACCCCTAGGACCCGGGTTCGATTCCTGGCCAGGGCTTGGCATTTTCATACGCTATAAATCATCCCATCGTCTGCATTAGCCCAAGTGTGCACAATGGTCGGACGTTAAAAAAAATCTTAGATTCCGTTTTAAGCTGATTTTGTACACTGTTGACTTCCACGCTTCCGTGTATATCATGGAAGATAAACGTGAGAAAATAAGCAATACTTAAGATGAGGAAGGAGAAGGGGAACAGGTGTAACAGTTCTTCAAAAGATTTTATACAGATGGCTCTGTTGGAAGTACCTTTTAAAAGCCCCTAACCAGGGTAGAGTGAAGACCTACTTCTTCTATGGAGAAATATTCCACAGCATCTGTGTATATCATGGAAGACAAATGTAGGAAAATACACAATACAAGTCATAGCCTCATCTTAGGATGAGAAAGAAGAAGGAGAACAGTTCTTCAAAAGATTTTATGCAGATGGCTCCGCTGGAAGTACCTTTTAAAAGCCTCTAACCAGGGTATAATGAAAACCTTAACTTCTGTGAAGAAATATTTCTGGAAAACACAAAATGTTTCAATATCTACTACGTTTTTGATTTCCTAAGGTTATGAAAAGAAATCACGGTTATGGTACAGTCTAAAACTTCAAATGATAGCAATTGGCTTACGAGAAGCGGAACAGGACATCCACTGTAGGGCATCAGCTAACAACCTTTCATAGTAAAAGGGTTTCACTATAAACAGCATAAGGTTATACGGGTCACATTATTATGAAATAATATGCACATAAGGCACAATACAGAATACGACGCAAGCTTGCGAACGAGAACTAATACCTTTAAAGATCCGTAAAGAAAAAGAAAAAAAACGAGGTGAAGGTACTTCGAAGGTACTACGAAGGTAGTACTTCGAGTCACTGTAAATGCGTTTTTATTTAATTTGCGGTTAATTCCGAATAAACAGAATATAATTTTTGAAAATTTTGTACACCATTAATTTCAATCAACGTTTCTGAACGAATATATTTGCAACCGAGTCCAACAGCCGAACAGAGTAAATAAATTTGCAGCTGCAGGTAAGGGGGCTTGTTTCATTATTTGAATATTTTCATATTGCACCCGTAAGGGATTTGCGACGTACTAGCTCCAGCGTTTAATAAGGACTGATATGAGGCCCGATCAATACTGCCCTAACAGGATTTGTATTCTGTGCCAGGCCACTGCCTTAGGAGGTGAATAAATGTATCAGTGTTATTAAAGCTTAATGGCGTGTATTGTAAGTAGGCTCGGGCATGCGTTGTAAGATGTTTGTATTCCGGAAACACACCCCCGGAATACAAATACATTTGTATTGATATTATAGGCCCTAAACAAGGCACTGTTACTTTTGGTGAATTTCATTTCGAAACAAAATCTATTGGAACAGCTACCTAAATTAGCCAATACCCAACTATAAAAGTAACCGAAGATTATGAATTTGAGTTTAAGGAAATAAAAAAAGGGCTTCCCACGTAAATCGCTTTTTCAGTAGTCTTACACACACACACACACACACACACACACACACACACACACACACATATATATATATATATATATATATATATATATATATATTAAATTGTAATGATATTTAAGAACTAACCTGTTAAAGGGATTGATATTTAAGATTAACGTCATTTTGTTTAAAGCAAAAAAAAATTGTAAATGCATAAATTAAGGTAACAATTCAGAACTGTTTTAAAAAAAGAAAAGAAGAAGAATATAAAAATAATTACCCTAACCAAGCTGGACTGTTACAGATTTCGTCTTTTCTCTTATTACCTCATGTTTCAAAATAATTTATGCCGTTTTTAAAACAGTTCTGAATTGTTACCTTAATTTATGCATTTACAATTTTTACTTTAAACAAAATGACATTAATCTTAAATATCAATCCCTTTAACAGGTTAGTTAAATTAATTATATTATATATATATATATATATATATATATATATATATATATATATATATATATATATATATATATGTATATGTGTGTGTGTGTGTGTGTGTGTGTGTGTGTGTGTGTGTGTGTGTGTGTGTGTGTGTGTGTGTGTGTGTTGTGTGTGTGTGTGTGTGTGTGTGTGTGTGTGTGTGTGTGTGTGTGTGTGTGTGTGTATTTGATTATAAGAAAAATTCTATCAACTGTTTCAAAAATTGAGGTCATTTCAATCTTGAAATACAAATGTGTGAAATTAGCATTTAAAATTTTCAATAATTATGCTTAAGATAAATTTAAAACACGAATCTCACGACCTTAATAATTCGTTTCAATTATTTTTGAAAGTAAGAACGTATTTTTATACGGATTTTCGAAGGTGATCACGGTGATGAGATCGGTTTAACAGAAAGTGGAAAATATTGGAAAATTGCTTCTATCACGTCAGCTACACAAGTGTGTACCTCGATTGTTAAAACTGATTTGTTAGAAATGGCCCTCAAAAATGTCAGCTGTTCGAAAGCAATATTCAGTAAATGTTGCTTTAATAATTAGTAACTGAATATGACTTTTGTAATTACATTTAGAATATTTGTTTTCTAAAATATCTAGCAAAAAGATCAATAGTAAAAATTAAGCTATTTCATAATGTCATTTCAATATTTATTTACACATCAATCAAAAGTAATAAAATATTATAAAAGTACACACAGCAGTACCTGAGTGCATTATTGACATACTGGTTGCCTAGCAACGGAACACAACAAGCTTTTTGCCGTCACGGAGAATCTAGGGTTACACAATTATCTTGTACTAAAATTAATAAATACATATTTTATAGTTTTCTGAGGAAACTAAAAAAACGTTGTGCAAAACAACGTTGTTCCTTTGTGGGCTTTGTGGATAATTATTGCTTAACTTTGCTTAGCATTTTAGATAAACAAGGAATAACGGTTACTAGTAACTTGATGATTTTTAAGGTTAATGGGAAAAGGAAACGAACAATGTACAATGTACAGCAAGAAGTTAAACAGTATAAAACAGCTCATTATAAACACTGTTCGAAGTGACAACTGGATCGACAGTAAAGTTTTGTCCGAGAGTTTCTTCTGTAGCTACTTTTACGTTTGCGAAAGACGTAACTCTTGAGGAAACAAAGTGCAATAGTCCGTGCGAAACGATTGGTTAGGGGAAGTAAACAACTGCTTTATCGAGCATGATATACGAGGTGTGCTCAGAAAGTAACGAGAAATTTTAAATTTTGCGGGCTTGGAGAGTCCGATTGCCAAACATTTTTTTCATAATGTTGGTATACTTGCCCTTGAAGTGTAATAAAACTTTCAGCTGTTTTCATTGTTGACTTTGTCTGAGACAGCCACTAAGGTTAGACGTGTTTTTATGAGCTCGGCGATTTTCGTTTGTTAAAAGAAATGGATCAAAGATTTTGTACAAAAAAGTATTTTTTTTGAACAAAATACTTATTTATTCTTCTAAATTGTTGTTGTCGCCTTCAAAATAGTCCCCATTGGAGATTATGCACTTGTGCCAGCGCTTCTTCCAATCCTCGAAACACTTCTCAAACTCGATCTTTGAGATAGCCTATAGTTTCTTCAGCGGTGCGCTTTTAATGTCATCTACAGCTGTAAAACGACGGCCTTTTAAGGTTATCTTTATTTTTCGAAATAGGAAAAAGTCACACGGAGCCATGTCTGGCGAATATGGAGGCTGGGGCATCGTTACAGTACTGTTTTTGGACAAAAATTCACGAGCAAGCGATGAAGTGTGAGCTATCGTGAAGTGTGAGCAAGCGATGAAGTGCATTATCGTAGTGCAAAAGCCATGAATGGTTTTTCCACAGATCCGGGCGTTTTTTTCGAATTGCTTCACGTAAACGGTGTTGAACTTGTAGGTAGTACTCCTTATTGACCGTTTCACCTGGTGGCAGGAATTCATGATGCACTATGCCATTAATATCGATGAACACAGTGAGCATAACCTTCACGTTCGACCGCACTTGTCGAGCCTTTTACGGTCTTGGCGAGCCAGAATGCCTCCACTGGGATGATTGAGTCTTAGTTTCGACGTCATATCCGTAAAACTAAGCGTCAGAGTCAACGTCAAAGGCACGTTTTAGCACTTGCTTGTATAACAGCATTTTGTTATGTATTGACAATTCTGAACTTCTTCCAATCAATCAATGTGTTTTATTAAGTTGGATGGCAAGTTGTTCACGTTTTTTCGTAAAGTGTTCCTTCCAGTGTAGCTTATCGTCAAGGGTTATACCAAGATATTTACTATTACTATGCTGTACTGCATGTCGAGTATAATGATCTGCCTTCCATAGCTTCGTCAGTTCTACTTTTGTTGACGCGTTTCGGAGAACCTCCATCTTCAAAAACTATATCTATAAGAGTATAGTTAAATATATATATATTTTTTTTTTGTCTAACCGTAAGCACTAGAGTCAGGCGCAAGGTTAGGCAATATGAGATACAAATACACTATCGAGCTGTATGTCGATTGCCTATCCTTGCGCCTTACTCCACAGCAACGCGAACCATTGCGTTTTGAAAGTTTATATCACTGGTTAAAAGGATGAGGGAAAGAGATTATTCGTCTATTCTTTCTTTATTCAAATATTTACTCTCTCACTCCAATCTGTCTGCGCGGTGAAGTGCAATGTTTTTTGCTTTGAATTTAAATTTATCTACTAGTTAACAGTAGATTATTTAACTTAAAATTAAAAAAAATCGCTTATTACAAAGTTTGTAATTACGCCAAGTGTGTGATGATTTATTTACTTCATACACTTCTGCTGAACGAATTAACAGTTGATATTTTTTTCTGTTTAACGTCCAACTACTGTGCACACTTGGGCTAATGCAGACGATGGGATGATTTATAGTTTATGAAAATGCCAAGCCCTGGCCGGGAATCGAACCCGGGTACTCGGGGTGAAAGCCTAGTACGCTATCCACTAGACCACCGAGGCGGCTTATAGATATATAATTTGTATGAGTATAGATGTAGTTTTTGAAGATGGAGATTCTCCGAAACGCGTCAACAAAAGTAGAATTGATGAAGCTAGGGAAGGCAAATCATTATACTCAACATAGTGACAATAATCCTAGCAGAAAAGAAGAAGAATATAAAAAGAATTAGTATAGACTGGTTTATAATCATATTTTCTATTTGTAAAATTTTCGGTCTCATTAAGCTTGATGCGCCCTTTTTTCCTCCAAGAAGTGAGGTGGTCAGTGACTCTTTTTGTAATTTTTTGTCCTGTACAACATAATCCCCAACAGCCACGACAACCGTGTTATCAGCTAAAGTGGCAATATGACGTTACTATCTCGAGGCACTCGAATATTTCATCTGAACACACAGAACTCTATTCGTTAAATACGATTTTATTAATTAACTGAATTTTTATGGAAGTACAGATTTTAACTTACCATTAAGACCAACACGCCAAACTTTGTCGAAAGCCAACGATACGTCTAAAAATAAAGCCGAACAGACTTTCTTATCTACCAAACTTCAACAGACTTTGTTAATTTGTGCACCTGCTCAGATGTAGTATAAAACCAATTATTTTCAAATCTCCCGAAGTGATTCCACATTTTCAGACTGCGTCGCTTAATCATCGATGAGCCAATTTCGAACAATTTGAATTGAACACGAAAGGTCGCTCTGTCAGATATCGAGTCGCGTGACGGAACATCTCACGTGACACATTATCTCGGTAACATTTATTTTGGTTAACAAAATGTCATATGCAAATTACTTTTTATAATGGTCACCATCATGTGAGTGCTTGCATTTTAAACAAATTACTCGAAGAATACATTAAAGTCTTATCGTACGTATCAATGTGATGACATCACTCGCACGCATCTATCTCGTCCACAGTATTCGGAAAACCATTTACTTAATTTGCTTCTGACTGATAAGATACGTATTTTTTCAAATTTTTGATATTAAAAACATGATTGTATACAAACGGAATATACGAGGTATGTTCAGAAAGTAACAAGGATTTTAATATTTAAAAAAAAATATTTATTTATTCTTCTACATTGATGTTGTCGCCTTCAAAATAGTCCCCATTGGAGATCATGCACTTGTGCCAGAGCTTCTTCCAATCCTCGAAACACTTCTCAAACTCGATCTTTGAGATAGCCTTTAGTTCTTTCTAACAAAAGGATTTTTTCTTAATTTATTCTCGACCTGTTTTAAATTTTAATTCAGCATGGTGAGTTACGTCATATATTTCGATATCTGATTAAAATTTGATCAAAATCTGATGAAGTTATTTTGAGAAATTTAGCCGATTGTCGAAATCAACAATTTGTTTCCATCAATCCAGATTTTGACAGTCTTTTTTTATCCACCATTTTGAAAGTAAAAATTCTTTGATATAGTTACTTTAATCTGTATTTTAGTACACTTACAAATAAAACATTATTTGCCGTTCAGGCACTGGAAGGCCTACCAACGGACGACAGATAGCCATAGGGTTGTTATATATCAATGAGCCTGAAAGTCCGTTATTTATTTTAGAATATATACAGTTAAATGCTATATATCGACCGATGTACCAAACTAAATGATATACCGCGTAAATATACCCCTCAGATACATATCCGCCGGAGCAACGACCTCCGGGCATACATGTGGTCACGTGACATTAACGAGTATCTGATCGTAGGCAATGGCTCGTGCGACAACGTTTAAATAAAACCACCGCAGGGGAAGAGCAATTATAGTTTTATTAGGGACAAATTACAAACTGCCCCGGGCGCAACAGGTGGGCGGGGAGTAGAAGGGATACATGTGCAACTGGTAAGGTACTCCGGGCGTATTACTTTACACTGCTTGTCCACTGAGGTATACAAATAAATGTAGCCTATACTGGAAGATTTATCGCATAGCTTGTGTCATGTTTTAGTTCTGGTTGAGATGTTTTCTGCGGAACACGTGATGAGAGGAACATGTTTGTATTGATATGTATATATATATATATATATATATATATATATATATATATATATATATATATATAAGGCAATGTCCTGACTGACTGACTGATCATCGTACAGCCCAAACTATAAAACCTAGAGACTTGAAATTTTGAGGATACCTTCGTTTTAATATGTAAGCGCGTACTAAAAAAGGATTTTGAAAAAATTGATTTTAACGCCATTAAACTACTTACCCAGTCCAAATTTAATAAACAACGTTCATCCAATACTATTATAGCTAGAGACTTGAAATTTTCAGTGTACCTTCTTACAACATTGTCGAGATGCACTGTAAAAGGACGCACTGAAAAACGATTATCCAGTATGCAACCCCTAAAGAGGTAAACATGAGGTACAACAATTTTTATTGGAAAAAATATGTTTTTCATCTGACCTTCTTAAAACGTAACATAATCACTCTTAAGTATAAGTAATGAAATATATTTTTCACCTTTTCCCCAAAACGCATCCCCTAAACAGATTGAAAGAAGGTATAAAATATAAAAAAGGGGTACAATTTTGTATTGAAAAAATATTTTGTTTATCTTATATTCTAGAAATATGCTATGAAACACATATTTTCAACATTTTTCTGAATTCATCCCCTAAAAGAATAAAAATGGAAAAAGAGTTATCATGGGAGAAAAAAGAGTGTTTGCATTGGAGAAAAATATTTTTTTACAAATTTTCTTAAAAGTAAACAAAATATTTTAAAACACAAATTATGATACACGCAATTCAGTATTTTCCCTTGAATTCATCCTCTAAAAGGACAAAAATATAGAATAGGTATAAATGTTTGTATTGGACAAAAATATTCTTGATCAGATATTCTTAAATTCGAACGGAACACGTTTGAAGACAATAAAACAACATATTCAGGTTATAATATTTTTTCATATTCACTGTAAAATAATCACGAGTTTAGATGATCACGCTTTTATTAATATATTTTTTTATGTTTCTAAATGATTACATTACTGAAACAGTTTAAGTTTCGTGGGCGAAGCCGCGACGGGTAATGCTAGTAACGGTATATATTGCGTGTCGCAAGTTTCACATTAAATTAATTATAATTAAAAATTACTTAGTTTCCGTCCGGGATCGAACCGGGGCTCTGCTCGTGTGAGGCGGCGAACCACTACACTACGGAAGACGTTTGACCGATTTACGTTTTGGCCCCCAGCCTCCATATTCTCCGTGTGACATTTTCCTATTTACAAAAATAAAGAGAACCTTAAAGGGCCGTCGTTTTACAGCCGTAGATGACATTAAAAGCGCATCACTGAAAGAACTAAAGACTATCTCAAAGATCGAGATTTGAGAAGTGTTTCGAGGATTGGGAGAAGGGCAAGTACAAGTGCATAATCTCAAATGGGAACTATTTTAAAGGCGACGACATCAATGTAGAAGAATAAATTTTTTGTTCAAAAAATCAAAATTCTCGTTACTTTCTGAACACATCTCGTAATTTAACAATGTTTGCTGCTGTTTAGACGTGACTGACAGTATGATCTAGACCGTAAGTACTCACGAGAAACCATAAGTGTCATTGTGTAATCCTAACTGCAGTAAAAAGTAATTGAAACTCGATGGACTATCTGAAGCGAGGATCTAGCTAGAGTAATTAGTGAATCCCACAAGGGGATAGCTTAAAGTAACGCTCAGTTAATAAAGTATTACATTGGGGGGGGAGATAATACCTGTGCGTTTATACTGTAATCAGCGTTCATCTTGCATAATTACAGATGGAAGTGGCCAATGGCTTACTTAAACACAAACTATTTCACATTTATAGACCGTTTAACGTTTCGCTTGGACTACTATATGATCAGCGATCCACGAGATGGCCTCTAGTTGCATTCCTCTCAAACGCATTTTGTTCGTTTTCACAAATAATGCGACAAATAGCACGTTGTTATGGCATTTATCATTCTTACACTAAGAATTACTATCGGTATTTTACCAAAAATAAGGACCTGCGTTATTGAAACTGCATACGAGGTGTGTTCAGAAAGTAACGAGAATTTTAATTTTTTGAACAAAATATTTATTTATTCTTCAACATTGATGTTGTCGCCTACAAAATAGTCCCCATTGAAGATTATGTACTTGTGCCAGCGCTTCTTCCAATCCTCGAAACACTTCTCAAACTCGATCTTTGAGATAGCCATTAGTTATTTCAGCGATGCGCTTTTAATGTCATCTACGGCTGTAAAACGACGGCTCTTTAAGGTTCTCTTTATTTTTGGAAATAGGAAAAAGTCACACGGAGCCATGTCTGGCGAATATGGAGGCTGGGGCATCGTTACAAAACTGTTTTTGGCCAAAACTTCTTGAACAAGCAATGAAGTGTGAGCTGGTGCATTATCGTGGTGCAAAAGCCATGAATTGTTTTTCCACAGATCCGGGCGGTTTTTTCGGATTGCTTCACGCAAACGGCGTTGAACTTGTAGGTAGTACTCCTTATTGACCGTTTCACCTGGTGGCAGGAATTCATGATGCACTATGCCATTAATATCGAAGAACACAGTGAGCATAACCTTCACGTTCGACCGCACTTGTCGAGCCTTTTTCGGTCTTGGCGAGCCAGAATGCCTCCACTGGGATGATTGAGGCTTAGTTTCGACGTCATATCCGTAAACCCATGTTTCGTCACCTGTTATAATACGTTTCAGTAATTCTGCATCGTCGTTGACTTCATTTAGTGACTCCTGAGCAACTTCCATTCGCCGCTGTTTTTGTTAAAAATTCAACAATTTTGGAACGAATTTTGCTGCTACGTCACAAAACATTGGAAAAAATGTCATGACATGATCCAATCGATATGCCAACATCATCAAATTTTTTTTTGCGTTTAACGTCCGACTATTGTGCACACTTGGGCTAATGCAGACGATGGGATGATTTATAGCGTATGAAAATGTCAAGCCCTGGCCGGGAATCGAACCCGGGTCCTCGGGGTGAAAGCCCAGTACGCTATCAACTAGGGCACTAGGCCACCGAGGCGCTTACGCGCACTCTAGTGAACATTATTATTACAAACATTATTACAACACTTGTTTATTTTTTAATATTTAGTAATTAATAAAGTGTATTTTTGAAGTAAAAACTTGTATGGTCGCTGTTCTCAAAACATGGTTATAAATATTTGCTTTCGCATCACGCTTGAATCCGTAATGCATACCTCACAGCACATATTGTTCTTGTATATATCCAGACTAGAAGTGACTACTTCTAAACAGCTGATTTCGCACAATAGCTTCAATCTTCAAATGCAGGTTATCTTTACTGTTCTTGTTAATTTTTAAAATGTTTATTTTCTAAATTTGTGTAGTTAAATTATTAAATGTATATGACCTATATCGATTTTTGAATGCAAAAACCCCGCATGGGGTGCAGACTATTGAGAGGATTTAGACGTCCCTCACGGTACCCGAGTCTAACACACACTTACACTTACAACATTACCATTACTACTTTAACACTTTACACTCACACTTACATTTAGGGAGGCGATAATAGCCTCAATGTGCTTTTCGCCTTAAAAAAATAAAAAAAATAATAAATGCTAGAATCAAAAATATTGTATTTATTATTATACTGACATAGTATAACTGTCATATATAACTGTCAAAGGTAGGATTATAAACTAATTATTAAAGTCCCTATAGCCTAAGATACTTAAATTCATAGTGTGTGACAGTTTCAGTTAATTTTTAAGTTGTGTACCTACACGCACGCGAATTTTAATACAAAAATAATTTTCAAGAGTTTCCCTTTCCTGCAAACATCTACATTTTTATGAAAATAATTAGATCATAATAGTGAAAAAGTATACAGTCAGGTATGCCAAAAGAAGTAGTCATTTCTGTCAGCCAGTCACGCACTGCTTAAGTTTTTTTAACCTTTTATTATGGATAGAAATTTAAATTAAAAAATCCTAACCTCTTTTCGTTTTGTTCATGAACAAACAAGGAAAGTTATGACTGCTACAGATCATCGAACACTCTTTATAAATATTTACTGTAATAATGTTCAAAAACCTCTTGCTGTATACATTCTTGTATCATTGTGTTCAGTATAATGATCTGCCTTCCCTAGCTTCGTCAATTCTACTGTCGTTGACGCGTTTCGGAGAACCTCCATCTTCAAAACTATATCTATACTGGTCAACAATATTATGGCCCGTCCTATTTATAATTTTCTATCTCCACCTCGTACCCCTCCTCTATTCAACACGTGTACATTAAACCTGACGTGCGCGCTTCTGATTGGCTCTTCAAAATCATATGTTTTCGCTCGCTCCTGATTGGCTCCTTTCAAACTTTCTCTTCAACAGTCGTTAATTTTTGAAAATTTTTAGATTTTTAAAAGTAATATCTGCTTGCGACGATATCTGTTCATTTATTATGTTTTTCCCCTTTAATTTAGACTTTAAAATTTCCAAGTTCTCTAAAATGTTCATACGGCTTCCTTTTTCTGCCATATGCATTGAGTTTTATATTTCTCGAGGTATGTGTCCAACTTTTATTAAATGTGACGCATAATTTGAATCATTTTTGCCGTATTTGAATGATCTTACATGTCCTTTAAACCTGGTTCTAAATTTTCGTCCTGTTTGTCCTATGTAGACTGTATACTCCATTCTTGTATATTATTTGTTTCTTTTTCCAACTGCGAAAAATCACACCAGTACGTATTTATTCAAATTATTGCAAAATAAACTGCCGATTTTCAAGTGAGCATCTGTTGGGGTCGTAGCCCAGAAAGGGGTTACTTAGATTTGGGCGTCTGCCAGCCCCCGATGCACTGCAGAATTGTCGCCTACAACCGGACTGCAAGGCGCTGCCGCTCTGGCCTAATTTTGTTGCAAATGCTACGAGCTCAGAGTAATTGCTGCGGGACATTGATCCCGGTTTGTTTGAGCACGGTTTTATCGCGGCCTACGCTACGATCAAATTAACTTTCAGAAACGTTGTGGTGGGCTGCATTACATTTTGTCTGATCGATATTTTTACACAAGATTGTCGTATAAAAGCCTACACATTTTGTATTACTGAAAATGCATAAAACGCATAGCCAATCTGTTTCTATCGATGTTTTCTACCCACAGCGGGCATAAACTCTTAATTTTTTTGAAAGTGCGTCTTGCTAAAGTCCACATTTCATGCCAATTAGACTAATGAGGGCAAGAAACCAGAAAGGTTAAAGCCTGCATGCAAACAAACGCGCGCGCAC
>CM040189.1:4924459-4929459 GCA_022606455.1 Callitettix versicolor | reverse complement strand
TCGCTAGCAGGCGTGAGAGCACCGCTCGTAGGAGGCGGCAACGGCGTCGAGATGGGAAGCGGTGTGACTTCCACGTTGTCTCTTCTCCTCGGAGGTCGTCGCGGAGGTTCCGACTCGTCTTTGTAAATGTAGAAGTACGCAATGGTTAGGTATATAACCGACACTATAAAGGACGGGATCGGTATAGCCATCGCGTACACCAGATTCATATACACTTGCCACATGTCCAAGTCACTGATCACTAAGCCAGGATCCATGCGGCTGTAATAACAGCTATAATTAGTACCCACCGTCTTGTATTTCTTGTAGAATATAGAACAGTTCAGCATCGGAGGGTAGCCGCAACCCTTGACGTTGGGGAAGAACTTGGCTCCGACGTAATACCACTCGGAGTTGTTGCCCATCAGTCCCGTCGGGCTCGGTTCCTCCGGAGCTTCCGATTCCAAAGTAGCGTCTTCGTACGCCGTCTCGTCGGAGTAGTGGTACTCCCTGATGGCGCGCTCTTGCCGGTCGTGCGCCACCACCCAAGCATCTTCCTCCGTGGCGTTTATTTTATAGTTGACTCTGATCTGCATGCACTCGTACACATCTTTGGTACAGCCCTCCTTGCATGACGTCCACGTGCAGTTAGACGCGCCCTGCATGGACTCGACGCTAGTGGTCAGGCACAGAGCGGGTACTTCGGAAAACTCCATTAGGATCGTCGTGAAGGCGGGCTCGATGACGAAAGGCACGAGGAACAGAAAGGCGAACAGACTGAAGGTGCCGAGGAGGACAAAGAAGGCGGTGGTGTAGAACAGCAGCTTCTCTGCAGCAGTCGGTTCCGTCTTCTTCTCCTCGGCCATCGCGCTCCCCTACCTCATTGTTCGGTCTCCACCTATAAAAATGTTACCAACTGCTGAACCTACTCACCTAGCTCCTCTCAACAGTTCTTAAAGCATTCACTTCAAACTCTTTTTGTCACGCGGGGAGAACTTGAATTTTATTATTGTTTTGGTTTTTTTGTTACCTCTACAAAAAAAAGTAAAATCAAAATTAAATAAATATGTTTTTAAAATCTTTGTCGTATTTTAAAATCTATAATTCAAGTAAATTCGCACTAAATTCGTATTTATCAATTTATAAAACTGCCGCAATAACTTTTAGGGTATTCAATTTACTCCTGAAACAAAAACAGTTTTTACTTCAAAAGGTTTTACCTGACTTTAGTCAAAAGGTCTTGTAATATGTATACACACACACACACACACACACACACACACACACACACACACACACACACACACACACACACACACACACACACACACACACACACACACACACACACACACACACACACACACACACACACACACACACACACACACACACACACACACACACACACACACACACACACACACACACACACACACACACACACACACACACACACACACACACACACACACACACACACACACACACACACACACACACACACACACACACACACACACACACACACACACACACACACACACACACACACACACACACACACACACACACACACTATTTACTATAAATCGTGTATTTACTATAAAACTATCCAACTAGTTACTATAAACTGAATACCAAATATATGTATTAACAACATTCCATTTAATATTGTAGGACTTGTAACTAAAGGCACGTTAAACACACGGGCTGCATGAACTGCAGTTTTCGAGAGCTGGTCTTCAGCAGTCTGGCTTCTGTCGCGAGTGGGTATTCAGTCAATGTCTGGCTAGTGGATTTAGTTGTTCAGTAAATTAGTAAGTAAATCTATTTCACAACAAAATTGTGCCCTCCCTTCTCCCTAAGAATCCCGACCCGTTCCCCACTGGAGAACCTACCAGGAATAAGTCCCACGTCCCAGTTAAGTTGAGAAAGCTTCATCAACCATTTCAAGGATTCACAGAAAATCTCTCTGGCTTGCGTCACAGTCTTTTAAACCTGTTTAAAAAAATTATGTAGCAAAAAGGAAATTGTCATTGATATTGTTTTATTTTTCCAGGATTTTATAGAATCAATTATGAAAATTTGGCCAAAAATAAAAAAATCATTTTAATGAATTTTTAATAAAAAACTTGTTTTTATTTTAACCAAAAACGTTCGTAACGTTTTCCAAATTCGCTACTAAGAACAACGTATTTCTTGGAAATAAAGTCGAGACTGATTGAAATTTGTAAAAATCAATAGAAACGCGGATTCGGAAACGTTTTGTAAAAACCACATTTTCGACTCGGTGAAACCGAAATATTACAACAGTTACTTTAGCGGTTAAAATATTTTTCTAACAATGCTTATTAGAAAAATTAAAATAATAAGCACTTATTATAAGTTACGTGTGCAACTTGTTGCTTTACACGGAATAAAACCTCGACCACGAAGACAAAGCTCAAATCCGTGAAACAAATGAATAAATGAAACTCTTACTTTAAGTTGCGCAGGGAAGGCCAACAGGTTTCACCTTGCACTTCGTGTAATATGAAACTGTAGGGGTAAAAAAAATATTATATCGTGCCTGTGTGTTTAAGCGATAAATTATCTTGAAAAGCTCTATAACTCTTCAGCTATACAAAACAATAGAAAAAATGCTTTGTGTACATATTAATAATTCTTTATTTTTTCAACAATTCAACTAAATTGTTTATTCTTAAGGGGTACAATTAAACAATATTTAGATATTGTTTTTATAAGTGTTCTTTAATTATGTGATATTTATATTATTATTACAGTTTATTTTGACATTATTTCATCGTTTGTGATATATATATATATATATATATATATATATATATATATATATATATTTACGTCCGACTATTGCGCACACTTGGGCTAATGCAGACGATGGGATGATTTATAGCGTATGGAAATGCCAAGCCCTAGCCGGGAATCGAACCCGGGTCTTCGGGGTGAAAGCCCAGTATACTATCAACTAGGCCACTGAGGTGATATATATATATATATATATATATATATATATAAATATATTTATATTATATTTATATATATATATATATATATATATATATATATATATATATATATATATATATATTATATATATATAGTGTTTATTGTCCGACTACACTTGGGCTAATGCAGAAGATGGGATGATTTATAGCGTATGAAAATGCCAAGCCCTGGCCGGGAATCGAATCTGGGTCCTCGGGGTGAAAGCTATCAACTATGCTATCAACTAGGCCACCGAGACGGCTATAGATATATATATATATATATATATATATATATATATATATATATTATATTTATATTATATATATAAATATATTTATATATATATATATATATATATATATATATATATATATATATATATATATATATATATATATATATAGTGTTTAACATCCGAATATTGTGCACACTTGGGCTAATGCAGACGATGGGATGATTTATAGCGTATGAAAATGCCAAGCGCTGGCCGGGAATCGAATCCGGATCCTCGGGGTGAAAGCCCAGTACGCTATCAACTAGGCCACCGAGGCGGCTTTTTGTGAATATAAACCAATAAGTGAAGTTTCGACAGTATGAAGGGTATGGGGAGCAACTCTCTTTCTCAAGTGGCATTAAAAAAACCTGTTTAACAAAGGATATCCTCAATCCATTATTTTAAAAAAATTCATTACAACTAGAGGGGGAAATATTACGAAAATAGTCCAATGAAATTGAAAAACCTTAAGCGCTTATGACGATGCCTTATGCGCCGGGATTATCGAAAGGGGTTAGGCGTATTGCTAGAAAATGTAACATCTGAAGCGTTTTCAATACAAAAAGCACTGTTTGGCGAAATATCGTCAAAACGAAATCATTAAAAATAAATAGCATTACAGACATCGAGAAACTGTGTTAAGTGTGAATGCGATATATAATACAGAGGCGGAGACAGACCTCTAAATATAAGAATAAATGAACAAAAAATAACAACAATTAGGCTAATAGATAAAACTAGCCGAAAATTGTAAATATAATTGGACGAGGCCAAAATAATAAACCGGGAAAATAACTTGCATAATCGTAAAATAATTGTAAAAGTAACGGACAACCCAGCCAAACTCGTGTGGAAATATGACCTCTATGGTTAGCCCTTATTAAAAGTAAACTTAAATTTGAAAATAAACACTGTTAAATTTAAGAAAGCTGAAGATTTAACGGTTAAAGAAAAAACTAACTCAGGCTGGAAAATTGAGAGAGGAACAGCAAGTGTGAATGACCTTGATCAAGAATCCCCTCCATCCGGTGTTGGCAGGTACAAAACTTAAGCCTTCCTGATCACATGTAAGTCTTAGTTTTATATCTGGTTTTCATGGATCTACTCTGAGTGTTTTTCTGTTATTTAAGAATTTTGTTTTTCATGTACAATTTAACTGTTTTTTATGTAAGTATATTATATCCCAGGCATCTATGCTTAAGTGCTTGTTGCATGTTTAGAGTTTTCAGTTAGCGATTTAAGAACGTGAGTTTATCCGTACTTACGAAAAATCGTGTATCGTTTTATAAACACAAACGATGGCAACTGTCCAAATAAACTTTAATAATACTTTAGTGAACTGTTCAGAAATTATGCAGAATCGATTAACACTATAGGAGCTTGTAAACGTGTACAATGTGTAAAGGTGACGGAATTTTGAAAATTAAAAATATTGTTTAATCCGAAGGTCGAGTTAAATTTGTAGCTTACTTTAACCATATGCAGTATACACATTTTATACAAACAAAAATATTTTGGACTTAAAATTTAACGAAACATTCTTAAAGCGTTTAAACGCAAGTGTAACGCACCAGAATGAAACAACATGACGGAAGGGAGACAGAATGGCCACACTGTCTAATAATACAGCACGTGACGAATTAAGCAAAGATGAGACAATGGTGTTATATGATATATGTGATGTAAAAGTTTACTTTGTAGGACAGCTGTAGTTTGTTATGGAAAATTAAAGTAC
>CM040189.1:4901959-4916959 GCA_022606455.1 Callitettix versicolor | reverse complement strand
ATGAAGTGTGAGCTGATGTATTATCGTGGTGCAAAAGCCATAAAATGTTTTTCCACAGATCCGGGCTTTTTTTCGGATTGATTCACGCAAACGGCATTGAACTTGTTGGTAGTACTTCTTATTGACCGTTTCACCTGGTGGCAGGAATTCATGATGCACTACACCATTTATATCGAAGAACACAGTAAGCATAACCTTCACGTTCGACCGCACTGTCTTGGCGAGCCAGAATGCCTCCACTGGGATGATTGAGCCTTAGTTTCGACGTCATATCCGTAAACCCATGTTTCGTCGTATTTTATAATACGTTTCAGTAATTCTGCATTGTCGTTGACTTCATTTAGTGACTCCTAAAAAACTTCCATTCGCCGCTGTTTTTGTTCAAAATCCAAGAATTTTTGAACGAATTTTTCTGCCACGCGTTTCATACACAAAATATTGGAAACAATGTCATGACATGGTCCAATCGATATGCCAACATCATCAGAGACCTCTCTAATTGTGATTTGGCGATTGTTCATAACAATTTCTTTGACTTATTCCACGTTTTCATCGGTTGTTGGTGCGTCTAGGGCGTTCGTCATCTTCAACGTCTTCACGGCCTTCTTGGAACCCCTTATACCACTCGTAAACTCTTGATTTACTCAAGAGTCTTGATCAGACTCACCATAGGCCTTTGTTAACATTTCAACACTTTGTTATAATTTATTCCATTTTTTACGCAAAATTCTTTGATCCATTTCTTTTAACAAACGAAAATCGCCGAGCTCATAAAAACAAGTCTAACCTTAGTGGCTGTCACAGACAAAGTCAACAATGAAAACAGCTGAAAGTTTTATCATACTTTTAATGCATGTATACCAATATAATAAAAAAAAATTAGACAATCGGACTCTCCAATCCCGCGAAATTTAAAAATTCTCGTTACTTTCTGAACACACCTCGTATCATTTTACAAAAGAAATTCATTAAGAACGACGGCAAGTGTTTTTAACAAAAATACTTTGTTGGGTGTATTTACGGGATACGCTGTATATTATTTCGAGCCAGGTAACAGATACGAAATGACTGTTAGAAGGACTTGACACATCGGTGACAGTATAATAACGAATTTTATTAAACCTGTTGAAAAGTTAATGGAGATGTGGCCGTGACATGATTTTAATTGGAAGTACAATCACAGTGCCTTCCCAATCGGCTTGTTTTGTTATTTGCATTCCATTAATCCGAGTCCGACAATTTTAATAGGAAAATGGTGCTCTTTATTAATAACAATGTCATACCGCAATTGTTTCGTTACACGACTGCCAAGAAAAGGAGTGTTATGTTTTTAGTGGCTGGGTAATTGCGTGTGTGTGTATGTACGAGGTGTGTTCAGAACGTAATGAGAATTTTTAAATTCCGTGGGTTTGGAGAGTCAATAAATTCCGTGGGTTTGGAGAGTCAATAAATTCCGTGGGTTTGGAGAGTCAATAAATTCCGTGGGTTTGGAGAGTCAATAAATTCCGTGGGTTTGGAGAGTCAATAAATTCCGTGGGTTTGGAGAGTCAATAAATTCCGTGGGTTTGGAGAGTCAATAAATTCCGTGGGTTTGGAGAGTCAATAAATTCCGTGGGTTTGGAGAGTCAATAAATTCCGTGGGTTTGGAGAGTCAATAAATTCCGTGGGTTTGGAGAGTCAATAAATTCCGTGGGTTTGGAGAGTCAATAAATTCCGTGGGTTTGGAGAGTCAATAAATTACGGTCAATAAGGAGTACTACGTACAAGTTCAACGCCGTTTGCGTGAAGCAATAAATAAAAAAAAAAGCCCGGATCTGTGGAAAAACAATTCATGGCTTTTGCACCACGATAACGCACCAGCTCACACTTCATAGCTTGTTCGTGAATTTTTGGCCAAAAACAGTACTGTAACGATGCCCCAGCCTCCATATTCGCCAGACATGTCTCCGCGTGACTTATTCCTATTTCCAAAAATAAAGAGAACCTTAAAGGGCCGTTGTTTTACAGCCGTAGATGACATTAAAAGCGCATCGCTGAAAGAACTAAAGGCTATCTCAAAGATCGAGTTTGAGAAGTGTTTCGAGGATTGGAAGAAGCGCTGGCACAAGTGCATAATCTCCAATAGGGACTATTTTGAAGGCGACGACATCAATGTAGACGAATAAATAAATATTTTGTTCGAAAAATTAAAATTCTCGTTACTTTCTGAACACACCTTGTATGTTTCATCATAACTTCTTAACGGCTCGTCCGATTTTAACCTACCACAGCTCGTTGGATTCCTCACTTCATTGGCTACATAACGTTCACCCCAATGGGGTAAAATGGGGGGCGAAATCGATAGGATAAACTAATAAGTAATTTCACACAAGATAAATAAGTTGCTAGAATGAAATCATACATTCTTAAATAACACAAGTACAGGTTTAAAAGATAATTACTTGGGACTATACAATGGGAATCACTCATATTCAAGCGCAGAAAGCAATAGAAACACAATAACTTCGGAACCATCAGGCCTAGAGTTACCACTGAAGTTTCAGCTGATTCATGGCATTGAGCTGGAAAAAATGACAGCCTGAACACATAAATAGGCCACGCCGAATCGTTATGAAAATCGGAAGGGATGGCAGATAAGCTAGCGATAGGCTTTGTCCAAAGGGCAGGTTCGGAGGCGACACCATATCTACAAAGTAAATGGTAAACAACGTGCAATCATTGATTTAAATTGAAATACAAATTTTGCAATCCCATACATGCTATCTCCAGTCAGCGTATGACGTACACTCTGAAACACCTCGTATAAAGTTACTTGGTGTACACCAATGGACTCTAAAATTAACCCAATGTATGGAAAAATTTAAATAAATCAAATGTATGCGAAACAGTCCTTCCAATTTTAGCGGTAGAAAAACGGACTTGTAGGACTCAAGGGACCTGGAAACAAGTGCACCGCTAAAAGTGAAACGTACTGAAATTGTTCAAACAATTTGTTCAAACAATTGTTCAAATAATTTGTTCAAACAATTTGTCCAAACAATTTGTTCAAACAATCGTTCAATCAATTTGTTCGAACAATTTGTTCAAACAATTTGTTCAAACAATTTGTTCAAACAATTTGTTCAAACAATTTTTTCAAACAATTTGTCCAAACAATTTGTTCAAACAATTGTTCAATCAATTTATTCAAACAATTTGTTCAAACAATTTGTTCAAACAATTTGTTCAAACAATTTGTTCAAACAATTTGTTCAAACAATTTGTTCAAACAAACTTCCAAATTAAGCTGAATGTTTTTTTTAAGTATTTGGTAAACTGAAAAATTACCTTTAGCGTTGTTACTGTATATTTTCTTTTCTTTTCAATTAAAAAAGTGGTTTTTATTATACTGGCATTTAAGTATGAGGCGTACTTGATTTTTTTTCACGTTTGATAAAGATATATTTCGACATACTAAGTGATAATTTTTGTTCATTTTTTCGACCCGAAATTTACAGACAGCCAACATAACAAAATAAAAACAATTTCAATGGAAACTGCAATATTTTAATTTCGAAACGCAGGTTGTTTGGAATTATGAGATTGTTTCAATTAAAATCATTGCAAATGTAAGCTTATAAACAATAATTTTATAATAAATAATAACAGGGATTCAGATTTTTAAAACGGGAATACATCTATGTCCATCTCAGATACCTAAACCATGTTCATTTTAAATTTCATTTCAATCGGTCCAGTAGTTAATGTGTGATTGAATAACAAACAAAAACACACACATAAACTTTCAAATTTAAATTATTATATTAAGAAGTATAAAAAATTATTAAAACGTCACTGTTGTAACCTACAGTTAACACATATCACAAAACTGAATACTAAATAATTCAGTTGCACTGGGTAAATAGTATAATGGTATTTAAATATTAATTATTTACACCTACCAATATATAATAACGTATAAAACGTCACTGGTTATACAGTTAACACTTGTCATAAAACTAAATACTAAATAAAGTTGGACTGGGTAAGTAGTATAATGGCGTTTAAAATAATTTAAATATTTATTATTCACACCTACCAATATATAATAACGTATAAAACGTCACTGTTACACAGTTAACACTTGTCAAAACACTAAATACTAAATAAAGTTGGACTGGGTAAGTAGTATAATGGCGTTTAAAATAATTTAAATATTTATTATTGACACCTGCCAATATATAATAACGTATAAAACGTCACTGTTACACAGTTAACACTTGTCATAAAACTAAATACTAAATAAAGTTGGACTGGGTAAGTAGTATAATGGCGTTTAAAATAATTTAAATATTTATTATTCACACCTACCAATATATAATAACGTATAAAACGTCACTGTTACACAGTAAACACTTGTCATAACACTAAATACTAAATAAAGTTGGACTGGGTAAGTAGTATAATGGCGTTTAAAATAATTTAAATATTTATTATTCACACCTACCAATATATAATAACGTATAAAACGTCACTGTTACACAGTTAACACTTGACACAAAACTAAATAATTAAGTTGGACTGGGTAAGTAGTATAATGGCGTTTAAAATAATTTAAATATTTATTATTCACACCTACCAATATATAATAACGTATAAAACGTCACTGTTACACAGTTAGCACTTGTCATAAAACTAAATACTAAATAAAGTTGGACTGGGTAAGTAGTATAATGGCGTTTAAAATAATTTAAATATTTATTATTCACACCTACTAATATATAATAACGTATAAAACGTCACTGTTACACAGTTAACACTTGACACAAAACTAAATAATTAAGTTGGACTGGGTAAGTAGTATAATGGCGTTTAAAATAATTTAAATATTTATTATTCACACCTACCAATATATAATAACGTATAAAACGTCACTGTTACACAGTTAGCACTTGTCATAAAACTAAATACTAAATAAAGTTGGACTGGGTAAGTAGTATAATGGCGTTTAAAATAATTTAAATATTTATTATTCACACCTACTAATATATAATAACGTATAAAACGTCACTGTTACACAGTTAACACTTGACACAAAACTAAATAATTAGGTTGGACTGGGTAAGTAGTATAATGGCGTTTAAAATAATTTAAATATTTATTATTCACACCTACCAATATATAATAACGTATAAAACGTCACTGTTACACAGTTAGCACTTGTCATAAAACTAAATACTAAATAAAGTTGGACTGGGTAAGTAGTATAATGGCGTTTAAAATAATTTAAATATTTATTATTCACACCTACTAATATATAATAACGTATAAAACGTCACTGTTACACAGTTAACACTTGTCAAAACACTAAATACTAAATAAAGTTGGACTGGGTAAGTAGTATAATGGCGTTTAAAATAATTTAAATATTTATTATTGACACCTGCCAATATATAATAACGTATAAAACGTCACTGTTACACAGTTAACACTTGTCATAAAACTAAATACTAAATAAAGTTGGACTGGGTAAGTAGTATAATGGCGTTTAAAATAATTTAAATATTTATTATTCACACCTACCAATATATAATAAACGTATAAAACGTCACTGTTACACAGTTAACACTTGTCAAAACACTAAATACTAAATAAAGTTGGACTGGGTAAGTAGTATAATGGCGTTTAAAATAATTTAAATATTTATTATTCACACCTACCAATATATAATAACGTATAAAACGTCACTGTTACACAGTAAACACTTGTCATAACACTAAATACTAAATAAAGTTGGACTGGGTAAGTAGTATAATGGCGTTTAAAATAATTTAAATATTTATTATTCACACCTACCAATATATAATAACGTATAAAACGTCACTGTTACACAGTTAACACTTGACACAAAACTAAATAATTAAGTTGGACTGGGTAAGTAGTATAATGGCGTTTAAAATAATTTAAATATTTATTATTCACACCTACCAATATATAATAACGTATAAAACGTCACTGTTACACAGTTAGCACTTGTCATAAAACTAAATACTAAATAAAGTTGGACTGGGTAAGTAGTATAATGGCGTTTAAAATAATTTAAATATTTATTATTCACACCTACTAATATATAATAACGTATAAAACGTCACTGTTACACAGTTAACACTTGACACAAAACTAAATAATTAAGTTGGACTGGGTAAGTAGTATAATGGCGTTTAAAATAATTTAAATATTTATTATTCACACCTACCAATATATAATAACGTATAAAACGTCACTGTTACACAGTTAGCACTTGTCATAAAACTAAATACTAAATAAAGTTGGACTGGGTAAGTAGTATAATGGCGTTTAAAATAATTTAAATATTTATTATTCACACCTACTAATATATAATAACGTATAAAACGTCACTGTTACACAGTTAACACTTGACACAAAACTAAATAATTAGGTTGGACTGGGTAAGTAGTATAATGGCGTTTAAAATAATTTAAATATTTATTATTCACACCTACCAATATATAATAACGTATAAAACGTCACTGTTACACAGTTAGCACTTGTCATAAAACTAAATACTAAATAAAGTTGGACTGGGTAAGTAGTATAATGGCGTTTAAAATAATTTAAATATTTATTATTCACACCTACTAATATATAATAACGTATAAAACGTCACTGTTACACAGTTAACACTTGTCAAAACACTAAATACTAAATAAAGTTGGACTGGGTAAGTAGTATAATGGCGTTTAAAATAATTTAAATATTTATTATTGACACCTGCCAATATATAATAACGTATAAAACGTCACTGTTACACAGTTAACACTTGTCATAAAACTAAATACTAAATAAAGTTGGACTGGGTAAGTAGTATAATGGCGTTTAAAATAATTTAAATATTTATTATTCACACCTACCAATATATAATAAACGTATAAAACGTCACTGTTACACAGTTAACACTTGTCATAAAACTAAATAATTAAGTTGGACTGGGTAAGTAGTATAATGGCGTTTAAAATAATTTAAATATTTATTATTCACACCTACTAATATATAATAACGTATAAAACGTCACTGTTACACAGTTAACACTTGTCAAAACACTAAATACTAAATAAAGTTGGACTGGGTAAGTAGTATAATGGCGTTTAAAATAATTTAAATATTTATTATTGACACCTACCAATATATATAAACGTATATAGGCCTCGGAGGCCTAGTTGATAGCGTACTAGGCTTTCACCCCGAGGAAACGGGTTCGATTCCCAGCCACGGCTTGGCATTTTCAAACGCTATAAATCATCCCATCGTCTGCATTAGCCCAAGTGTGCACAATAGTCGGACGTTAAACACAAAAAATTTAAATAACGTTAAATAAAACACGGAACAGTGTCAAGTTAGACGTAAACCATCCCCTCAACAACAAAATGTTCTATCTTCAGTCTAAATATACTTGCTGTGCATTAGACAATCAACAGGCACTGACGCCAAAGTCAATGACATAAAGCCTTTTTAACTTTACCATTGTAAATATTCCCCTATTGTTGGAATAACTGCCTTTGATACTCGTACTTACTACAGTGTGACCGAAATAAACGGGGTTTTATTGTTTTAGAAATAAAAGATTTAATTATTCAAACATGTTTTGGATTATTATTATGTCCAATATACTTCCGCGAGACGTCTTCAAAATGTTATGAGTAAACAGTATTTACTTATACAAAACTAATGCACGTGCACAAGATTTATTTATTTAATTTTATAATAAAACAAAACTCGCGTTCAATGTTCGCGCCTCGGCTAGCTTTCACATAAAGAATCAATGTTATAAAAATAATCTGTTTTTGTAATCTTACAAATAAATGCAAAACACTTTGCTAACAGTATATCAGTTTACTTAATAACTTGATGGATGATTTATAGATGACTTAACAAAATAAAATAATGGATTTAAATTTAAGTAATTGTACAATGTACCAGTATAATTATCTGCCTTCCCCAGCTTCGTCAATTCTACTTTCGTTGACGCGTTTCGGAGAATCTCCATCTTCAAAAACTATATCTATACTGGTCACCAATATTATGGCTCGTCCTATTTATAATTTTCTATCCCCACCTCTATTTACGTGTTCAACTCGTGTACATTAAACCTAACGAGCTCGCTTCTGATTGGCTCTTCAAAATCATACGTTTTCGCTCGCTTCTAATTACGTTCAAAAATCTAAAAATTTTCAAAAATTATCAGGAGGGACGATAGACTATACAATCCAATTTGGTACTTTTTCGCTACCGATTTCATCATTAGGAATTACAAATTACAAAATTATTGCTCCGTTTTGGTCGTTATTAACTTTTGGTACGTTGCATTTCATATTTTTTAATTAAAACTTTATATATACGAAAATATCGACCACACCAAATAAATAGTATATGAATACAATACACTGTATACATACTATGTTCAGTATAATAATCTGCCTTCCCTAGCTTCGTCAATTCTACTTTCGTTGACGCGTTTCGGAGAACCTCCATCTTCAAAAACTATTTCTATACTGATCACCAATATTATGGCTCGTTCTATTTATAACTTTCTAGCTCCACCTCGTACCCCTCCTCTATTTACGTGTTCAACTCGTGTACATTAAACCTAACGTGCTCGCTTCTGATTGGTTCTTCAAAATCATATGTTTTCGCTCGCTTCTAATTACGTTTAAATATATAATATATATATATATATATATATATATATATATATATATATATATATATATATATATATATATATATATATATATATATATATATATATATATATATATATATATATATATATATATATATATATATATATATATATATATATATATATATATATATATATATATATATTAAATGTGTAATTGAAATTTTGATAACGTTACATTATTCAAACAGCTACGAAAAATCTAACAAATATATCTTTGAAAAGTACTTTTTTTTGTTGTAATTGTTATATCCCAACATAAAACACAAACGTTTTACTCGATTAGTTTTTTACTACACGAAATGTTACTAAACAATGTCGACTGAATTTCATGTATCTTTTTATTCAACGTTCGCAGAAGTAAATTACATATTATCTCCTTTAAATATTACTAAGGTATAGACTTACTTCAGCTTGATCACGCTGGTTGCAGTTGCAAATTTGTGCCACTAACAAAACATTCAAAGAATACAAATTAAACCTAACCTCAATGTTGGTGAAACGAACAAGCTTGCAATGTTTAAAATATTAAATTTTTGTTTGTTTATATGTAATCAGTTTTTGTATATTAAACATTTTTTAAAGTCAGTTGAACTTCGACGTCTTGTAGTCAATTTCAAAATTTTGTTTATGCGTACATTGTATAAAAATGACGATTTAGAAATAATGTAAATTGTATTCATTCTGCCTGAAAGCAAATATTATTTTTTTTAGTAAACTGTCATCGTCCAACAAAGCCAGACAGATGAACAGTGGCCCATACCGTGTCAAACTGTACGTGGTATTCTATCATCGAACACATCTACATGGCTGCGGAGTAATTAATTACCTACAAGTCACCCCAGCTCGCCGGATAATAAAACCACTGAACTATCTCTAATCGGGGCTAATCTATCGCTTCTGACGGATGACAATTAAAGTGTCCGCCATTTTATATTTATCGCCGACTAGCTGGATTTAAAATAAAGCAAAAAATGTGTGTGCATTCAGTTTATAAATTTAGCAAATATCTAAACGATTCGTGTAAGAATATCTGAACTTTTGATTCAAAATTTGTCGACGGGGACTTGATGATTAGGGAAATATAAAAAGCTTAATTTCTCAAAACAGGCTGGTCACACGTACGTTAAATTATCGTGTTTTATGAATACTCATAACTGAAGTCAGTGCAGGCATACCAATCGTTAAATAAAACAGTTACTGTACAATAACAAATTGGTGAAAAAGGATAATGGAAACGGATACCGGTAACAGTAACGGGTATCAACAACGGGTATCGGTTACGGGTATCGGTAACGGGTAACGGTAATGCATAACTGTAACCGGTAAGGGTAACGGGTAACTGTAACGGATAATAGTAACGTGTAACGGTAACAGGTACCGGCAACAGTAACGGGAATCAGTAACGGGTATCGGTAACGGGTAACGGGTAATGGTAACGGTAACGCATAAATGTAACCGGTAAGGGTAACGGGTAACTGTAAAGGATGACAGTAACGTGTAACGGTAACGGATACCGGTAACAGTAACAGGTATCAGTAACGGGTACCGGTAATGGTAACGGGTAATGGTAACGCATAACTGTAACCGGTAAGAGTAACGGGTAACTGTAACGGATAACAGTAATGTGTAACGGTAACGGATACCGGTAACAGTAACGGATATCAATAACGGGTAACGGTTACGGGTATCGATAACGGATAACGGTAACAGTAACGGGTATCAGTAACGGGTAACGGGTAATGGTAACGGTAACGCATATCTGTAACCGGTAAGGGTAACGGGTAACTGTAATGGATAACAGTAACGTGTAACGGTAACGGATACCAGTAACAGTAACAGTAACGTGTAACGGTAACGGGTAACGGGTAATGGTAACCGATAAGGATAACGGATAACTTTAACGGATAACAGTAACGTGTAATGGTAACGGTAACGTATAACAGTAACGGGTAATGCTAACGGTAACGCATAACTGTACCCGGTCCTTAACAGTAACGGGTAACTGTAACGGATAACAGTAACGTGTAACGGTAACGAATACCAGTAACAGTAACGGATAACAGTAACGTGTAACGGTAACGGATACCGGTAACAGTAACGGATGACAGTAACGTGTAACGGTAACGGGTATCGGTTAACGATAACGGATAACAGTAACGTGTAACAGTAACGGATAACAGTAACGTGTAACAGTAACAAACTTTCTCACATTCAACAGACCTGCCAAAAATCTGGTTCAGAAGCTACAGAAGAATCACCAATTTGCCCCAATATCTCGAAGCTGTTCCACCGAATTTAGTTAAAATTTTGTCGGTTTCCATGTGCGGATGTTTGTCACCTTTATGCTGTATATCAGTTCAGTAATTGGATATGAACGCACTAGAAGTACCGCCATCACTATAAAAAGCGTGCCCGATATCAGCGGTTGAAGTTCAAGTAATTAGGCTATCTGCCGCTAGGAACGCTGCATGCTACAAGGACAGGGAGTGAAGACGTTTCAGAAAATAAACAGTACTTCTATTTAACTGTAGTTGAACATTTTGCCGCAAGATGCAAAGAGCGCTCACAAATCTCTCATAAGGGTTATCATTCCAATACTTTTACATTAAATGATTCAGTTAACATTAATTATTTTTAAATTAAAAGAATCAGTTCCTTCGAACACGAAATAAGGATTAAAACTGTGCCTAAAGAGATAACGATACCCTTAAAGAACCCTCTAGCACTTGATTGCGAGCCTTAAACTCGACCAACATTTACATATTTGCAATTAACCTTTCAAGTACAACACTCCTACGTGAAAGTAATTATGGAATGGTAATTTTAAATGGTGATCCTTTAAATAATACGATTTTGTATTTGCATACCTATGCCTGCAATTAACGGCAGTTCAGTTATTATTAAGTGCAACTATATGAATCGGTAATTTTATTTGTAATTTAATTTGATTCGAATTACATAATAGTAGACGCAACTGTTTGAAAGAAGTGACAACACCGATAACGCAAACACCCATCTTGGCGTGATTATTTATTTTGGTTGTTTCAAAATGGCGCGGCTTTTGAAAATATCTAAAAAAGCATAACTTTGTATAGAAGGGTTCACTATTTTGAAAAATCTGATTTTAGTATTGTAATCAGCTAAAATTTTTAATTAAGTAACAATTAACGTTGATCGCACAGTGATAAAATCAGATTTACTTGTAAAATATAGTAATAATTCTAAAGTTTATAAAAAAACCACCACTTTGAAACGTCTAACTTTTCGAACTCTGATTTTCGCTCGTTGAAATGTTTTACAAATTTGGAATTCAAGATTTTAATTTCGTCAGAGCACTGGTGGCAATTTGTTTGTGATTTTTTAATTCTGTAAATTAATGTAACAATAGAAAGTAAAGACAATTTTTTAATTTTGCGGTCTTGGAGAGACCGATTGTCAAACATTTTTTTAAATCAAGTTGGTATACATGCCCTTGAATTATGATAAAACTTTCAGCTGTTTT
The DNA here is from genome assembly GCA_022606455.1 of Callitettix versicolor. Lineage (NCBI taxonomy): Eukaryota > Metazoa > Arthropoda > Insecta > Hemiptera > Cercopidae > Callitettix > Callitettix versicolor. The sequence goes on along the minus strand of CM040189.1, from coordinate 4,904,714 downwards.
CATTGTTGACTATGTCTCTGACAGCCACTAAGGTTAGACGTGTTTTTATGAGCTCGGCGATTTTCGTTTGTTAAAAGAAATGGATCAAAGAATTTTGCGTAAAAAATGGAATAAAGTATAACAAAGTGTGTGAAATGTTAACAAAGGCCTGTGGTGAGTCTGCTATGAGTAAAGCAAGAGTTTACGAGCGGTATAAGAGGTTCCAAGAAGGCCGTGAAGACGTTGAAGATGACGAACGTCCTGGACGCCCCAGCACATCAACAACCGATGAAATCGTGGAAAAAGTGAAAGAAATTGTTATGAACAATTGCTGAATCACAATTAGAGAGGTCGCTGATGATGTTGGCATATCGATTGGACCGTGCCATGACATTTTTTCCAATGTTTTGTGTATGAAAAGCGTGGCAGCAAAATTCGTTCCAAAATTGTTGAATTTTGAACAAAAACAGATGCTCAGGAGTCACTAAATGAAGTCAGCGACGATGCAGAATTACTGAAAGGTATTATAACAGGTGACGAAACATGGGTTTACGGATATGACGTCGAAACTAAGGCTCAATCATCCCAGTGGAGGCATTCTGGCTCGCCAAGTGTGGTCGAACGTGAAGGTTATGGTCACTGTGTTCTTCGATGTTAATGGCATAGTGCATCATGAATTCCTGCCTCCAAGTGAAACGGTCAATAAGGAGTACTACCTACAAGTTCAACGCCGTTTGCGTGAAGCAATCCGAAAAAAACGCCCGGATCTGTGGAAAACAATTCATGGCTTTTGCACCACGATAATACACCAGCTCACACATCATTGCTTGTTCGTGAATTGTTGGCCAAAAACAGTACTGTAACGATGCCCCAGCCTCCATATTCGCTAGACATGGCTCTGTGTGACTTTTTCCTATTTCCAAAAATATAGAGTACCTTAAAGGATCGTCGTTTTACAGCCGTAGATGACATTAAAAGCGCATCGTTGGAAGAACTAAAGGCTATCTCAAAGATCGAGTTTGAGAAGTGTTTCAAGGATTGGAAGAAGCGCTGGCACAAGTGCATAATCTCCAATGGGGACAATTTTGAAGGCGACAACATCAATGTAGAAGAATTAATAAATATTTTGTTCAAAAAATTAAAATTCTCGTTATTTTCTGAACACACCTCGTACGTAAACATAAAAAAGAGGTGTCAACAAAATCAGATCAACAATTTTGTCCTAAAATAAGTTGCAGTTGATAATTTTGGGTTAAAACTCACGGCATCCATTCAAAAAGGAAAAGTCATTTTTTAAGAAAATCAATAACGCAAGAACTTTCACGCATTAATTATTTGTCCACAAATGTATTTCGGAAGCTGCTGGAATGTCTCGAAACTTGTTCATCAGTATTTCTTCAAATTCTAGACATGTATGAACGATTTTATTTCAAGTCTATGTAAAATTTGAAAAAAACGGACAAAAACTATCTGAGAGTATATAAAAATAAAAGATAATAAAAAATACAGACAAATAAGTAATAAATAAAAAAAATAAAAAATAAGTAATAATAAATAATTATAAAAAATACAGACAAGTAATTAAAAAAATTGTTAAGTCAATTCCAACTTAGGTCAACAATTTATTTCTAAATTTATATCCTGCTAAATAACTTACACAAGATAAATTTTTTCTCCATATAAAACTAAAATTAATTAATTTAATTTAATGAATGAATTAATATTTGAGAAAACTGTATTAAAATCAAGTGTCGTACAGTACAAGTTTAAAAAAATATATTTGATTTTGAGTGGAAGAATAGAAAATATTTTATTAACGATTGAAAATTTGAACATGATATTTAATATATATATATATATATATATATATATATATATATATATATATATATATGTATGTATATATAAGGAGAATGTGAACTAATAGTAGGAATTGAAAAAAGAACTGTCCAAAAGATTTTTTTTTAATTTTGAATGTCACTTTAATATTATTATTATTTTATTTGTGGTTAACGTAAGTACTTTATGCCAGTTAGACTAATAATGGATCAGCGTTAACGGTATGGGTAAAGGAACGGCAGTAACTGCGGGTAGAACTAACAACCTCCAGCTTCAGAGACGCAGACTGACCGGTACCTTACCACATCGACCACTTAGCCCTGAACCGATTTTGAGAAATCATAACAAATTTTTCAATTATTTTCGAAAAGCCCCGAAGCGGATTTTCTGAGCACATAACAACCGCGTTTTATTCGGTTATTTGAACCGAATATAGTGCAGATTCTAAAAAAGATTTTGAGAAAATGAAAACTTTCTTTTATTAAAAAGGTACTTCAAAAATTAAAAAAAAAATATAATAGATTTCAAGAAATAGTATCAAGACTAACAGAACAAATTTGAACGAAATCGGTTGGTTCACGCGCGCGCGCGCGCGCACACACACACACACACACACACACACACACACACACACACACACACACACACACACACACACACACACACACACACACACACACACACACACACACACACACACACACACACACACACACACACACACACACACACACACACACACACACACACACACACACACACACACACACATGGATTTAAGTTACTACAAAATGTTATATTACATACTTTGCCTCTTATTGTCTACATTAAACTTGATATTGCAGCATATATCTTTAGACCTAGCGCCATAGAAATGCCACGAGGTTTTCGTACATAAAGTTATTAAGATTATTGGAAAACAGTACTAAATATGAAA
>CM040189.1:4879459-4896959 GCA_022606455.1 Callitettix versicolor | reverse complement strand
GTTCATCATGAACGTCCGTCTTTGAATTCTGTGCAAAATTTGCGCACCTGTTGTATGCTCATAAACTTCACACAGTTGGATATGAATGTCCACCGGCGCAGTGTTTTTTGCACACAAAAACGAATCACAGAGCGTAATTCGCACCTGGCGGAAGACAGAAATGGCAATTCTATTATTAACGGCTACCAAGCCAAGACTGAGCGTCGCAGACCGCTCGCGGAGAGGGGATTGGGAGTGTGGGAACCAAGCTACAAGCCAAGGTCACCGGATCCCGCATAACAACGTTCGCAGCGACTATAGCGCATTGGAAACCTTACTTTAAGGACAACCCTCGTAATTAATTAGTAGCCTTGATAAAATGTCAAAACAATAAACCAAGTACAAACAATTACGCATATAAAAATATTTAGAAAATTGTAAAGATAAACTGGCGCTTCTCTGTGGATCACGTGATCACGATTTATAACAGTAGTACACAACTTAACATGGCAATGTGAGTACTGCTAATCACAATCACACTAACTGTACATTATTAGTACCACAAAACAGTTACTGAAATTACAGTTAAAACTTGCTATTCTATTAGGACCAAACACAAGTAGAACTGTGATACATATATCACTGAATAAAAATAAAATTTTTGAAACTACATAAGTGTTCTAATTTTCCTAAATATATACGTTTTTTTTAAAGCTTTTTCTTCTGATTATTTTCTACTTTTTAGTCTCGAATGTGTCTTGTAATCATTGTTAGCCGCCTCGGTGGCCTAGTTGATGGCGTACCCCGAGGACCCGGGTACGATTCCCGGCCAGGGCTTGGCATTTTCATACGCTATAAATCATCCCATCGTCTGCTGCATTAGCCAAAGTGTGCACAATAGTCGGACGTTAAACAAAAAAAAAAGTAATCATTGTTTTCCTAATAACTTCGTGAAGTACAAAAATTATAATGGACGGTAAATTTTATTTGTTTCTGTTACCTAGACGTATATTGAATATGGGCGTGCAGAAAACTGAATTAATTGATTATAACTAATTGGTATCGATCCGTGTATTGTCATCGAGAATGCGTCCGTGTGCAATACTGGAACTCGATTAGACAAAATTCAATCCAGACAGACAAACAGGTACAGTTGAGCGTGGTAAAAATTGTTTTCATATTTAAAACGTTACTAGACTATTGCCATGGTTAAAATAATGCTAACACAATACAAATAATAATAACACAAGTGACCTTCCTACTGCAGATGATACAACCACTGGTACGTTCGCAGATGATACTGCAATCTTAGCTACGGGTAAGAAAATTGAAGAAGCTGTGATGAAGCTTCAACGAGCTACAGATGAGGTGTGCAAATGGACCAAAAAATGGCGCATTAGCCTGAACGAAACCAAGTCAGTGAATGTAAATTTTACAAATCTTAAGATAGATCATTCCATCCCAATTACAATAAATTCTATACCAATTCCCCAAGCTAACTCTGCTAAATATCTGGGAATGACCTTGGATGTGAAACTGAAATGGAAGGAACACGTAAAAAAGAAAAAGGAAGAATTGAATTTTAAATTTAGAAAATTGTATTGGCTAATTGGAAGACAATCCAAACTGTCAATTCATAATAAGTTATTAATATATAAACAGGTTTTAAAGCCAGTGTGGAACTATGGAATACAGTTGTGGGGCTGTACAAATAAGACGAATATTAATACAATTCAAGTTTTTCAAAATAAGGTACTTCGAAGCATTGTTGACGCACTATGGTATGTACGAAATGACAACATTCATAGGGATTTGAATGTAGAGTTTGTCAGTGAAGAAATCAAAAAGCAAGCATTGAAGCATGGACACCGCATCTCACATCATGAATGCTCCGAGGTTCGGGGACTAATGGTTACACCTACGTCAGCTAGAAGACTGCAAAAAATGGTTAAAATAACAGAACTACGAAATGCAATTTGTAAATTTAATTTTAATTTAAGGAGTATTTTAACTAAAATTTAAAACATCTAATTATAACATCTTTAATAAATTTAATGTTTTTTAATGTAATACGTAACTATGAACACAACATATTCAAAACGACTAACCGATTCTAAAGTTATATATATAAAGGTTTCGGCTACTGAGAATGAAGAGGGTTCTTGGTATAACGCATAATATATACAATAAGAAATGTATGTCGACGCACACAAAAATCAGACACTACAACACGGTCATAAAACCGGAGGCATTATAAGCTAGACGCTAGCACTCCACACAAAAGCTACCATGGAAGACATTTTGAAGGAAGAACGCAAAATCTTGAGGAAGATCCTTGGCCCGAGATTAACAGAAAACGGATACAGGTTGCACTCCCGGAAGACCACAGAGACGATATTGAACCTGGCAGCAGATATCAGAAGAAGGAGGCTTCAGTTCTATGGACACATCAGTAGACTTGCCAACAACAAGACTTGCCAACAGAATCCTTAAGTATATACAAGGAGTCAAATTAACAACGTCGTGGATCACACAAGTCAAAACGGACTTACACAACGCAGAAATAGACTCAACAGACATTGAAGACAAGAACGCATACAGGAGAAAGATGCTCGGGTGGAAATCCCCCCCCCGATGCAGAGAATAAAATCCCAAAGAAAGCAGGGGTAAAATGGACGGAGGAGCGGAGGAGGATCCATGGGGACAGGATGAGGGAGGTGTGGAGGATTAGAAGGAACAAGTGTGAGTCGGAGTGCTTTGCGTGATTCAACAGGGTCTATATGAAAATAATATATATATATATATATATATATATATATATAGTGTGCATGTGTGTGCGAGCGTTCGTGCATGTGTATGTGTGTGTACGCGCGCGTGCGTGTATGTGCGTGCGTGTGTGCTCGTGCGCGTGCGTGCGTGCGTGTGTGTGTGTGTGTGTGTGTGTGTGTGTGTGTGTGTGTGTGTGTGTGTGTGTTTGTGTGCACGCGCGAGCGTGCCTGTGTTTGTGTGTGTGTATGTGTGCGCGCGCGCGCGAGCCAGTGCGTGTGTGTGTGAATTTGTGTGCGCGCGCGTGCGTGCGTGTGTGTATGTGTGTGTGTGTGTGTGTGTGTGTGTGTGTGTGTGTGTGTGTGTGTGTGTGTGTGTGTGTGTGTGTGTGTGTGTGTGTGTGTGTGTGTGTGTGTGTGTAGCGGCTCAAATTGATTATTTTGCAATTGAAATTCGCCAAAAAATAACTATTCCTCTTGTGAGTCTTCAGAAATAAGCAACAGAAACAGTTCTGAAATCAGAGCCATTGAAGATGGGCTGCAGGTAACGTTGTTGGAAGACTAAAGAAGTAATAGGGAATAACTAAAGGACACCGAAAGGGCGGGGATGGTTCACGATAAAGCGTAGAATGAACGTTACCTTAAAGATGGAAACCAGGAAGTCCTCTAACTACAGGAGAAGGAAATGAACTCAAAGAAGTTAAGACGGCCAAAGATATGACAGATTAAGAATTTTTGATCTCAGAAATAAAAATGGAGAGCCGACATCGTCTGTAAGAACTTATTATGGCAGTGATACCATCGTTGTGTAATACCACTGGAACTGTATTGGGCACTCCAACTCAAATTGGCAGCCCCCACAACAGACCTGAGGTCAAAAAAAAAACCACCGCCTCCTAATTTATTAGCAATTAATTTTAATGTAATTAACTTTTTATTTTCTTCTATTGTAATTGCCTACAAAGATTTATACAGATAATGATGTGGTGTGGTGTATTAGTGTGTTACAGTAATACTAGGTGTGTTCAGAAAGTAACGAGAATTTTTAATTTTTTGAAGGAAATATTTATTTATTCTTCTACATTGATATTGTTGCCTTTAAAATAATCCCCATTGGAGATTATGCACTTGTGCCAGCGCTTCTTCCAATCCTCGAAGCACTTCTCAAACTCGATCTTTGAGATAGCCTTTAGTTCTTTCAGCGATGCTCTTTTAATGTCATCTACGGCTGTAAAACGACGGCCCTTTAAGGCTCTGTTTATTTTTGGAAATAGGAAAATTCACAAGAAGCCATGTCTGGCGAATATGGAGGCTGTGACATCGTTACAGTAATGTTATTGGCCTTCTTGGAAACACTTATACCACTCGTAAACTCTTGCTTTAGTCATAACAGACTCACCATAGGCCTTTGTTAACATTTCACACACTTTGTTACACTTTATTCCATTTTTTACGCAAAATGTGATACGAATTCTTTGATCCATTTCTTTTTAAGAACGAAAATCGCCGAGCTCATAGAAACACGTCTAACCTTAGTGGCTGTCACAGACAAAGTCAACAATGAAAACAGCTGAAAGTTTTATTATACTTCCAGGGCATCTATACCAACACAATGAAAAAAATGTTTGACAACCAGACTCTCTAAGCCCGCGAAATTTAAAAATTCTCGTTACTTTCTGAACACCTGGTATGTACACGTTGTTTGTTTGCAATTTAAAATTAAATACGTTAAACACAAATCTACTCCATAAATGTAAAAACATAAGGTTTAATATACAGTGTAAATTGTTATCTTATGGTGATGGAAGTACTGTTCATCTAAACAGATGATTTTGCACTACAGCTGTTCCTTCGATAACATTGTTTCAAATAAGGCATTATCTCTGTTGCGATGAATGTACGAGATTTGTCCAATAAATACGCAAACTAAGGTCATAAAAACTTTATCTACATTGATTTTGTCCAATGTCAAAATACTCTCCATTCACTGCTATGCACTTATCCCATCTTCTTTTCCACTCTTCAAAGCACCCTTGGAAGTCCTCGGAAGTCAGGCTTTTCAGTCTCCTCGTCGTTTCTTGTTTTATTGTGTCCACATCTTCCCAATGCTGTCCCCTCATCACATTTTTGCATTTAGGAAATAGAAAAAAGTCGCAGGGGGCGAGGTCCGGTGAATAAGGGGGATGATCAAGGATAGTGATTGAATTTTTAGCCAGAAACTGGCGAACAATCAAAGCCGAATGTGCGGGTGCATTGTCTTGATGAAGAATCCATCCATCGTTTTGAGTCAAATGTGGTCGCACACGACGCACTCGATCTCTCAAACGCTTGAGAACGTTAAGGTAGAACTCAGAATTTACCGTTTTTTCCTCAGGAAGGAATTCATGATGAACAACACCTTTGATATCAAAGAAAACCAGGAGCATGACTTTGATTTTTGATCGGCTTTTCCTTGATTTTTTTGTTCGAGCTTCACCTGTTGCTTTCCACTCCATGCTTTGCGATTTCGATTCGGGGTCATACTCGAAAAACCACGATTCATCACAAGTGATAACCCTATTTAAGAATTCAACATCATTTTCCATGGAATTTTTCCAGTCAGTAACACATTCGACTCTTCTCAACTTTTGATGCGGAGTCAGCAGTTTTGGCACGATTTTCGCACAAACCTTTCTTAAGCCCAAATGCTCGGTTAAGATTGTGTGCACTATTGATTTTCCTAAATTTAGTTCTTCAGCTATCATTCGGACAGTTTTTCGGAGATCAGTAATTTTTCCAAGCTTTACCAAAAACTTGATGTTAATTCGTTGTAAAGTGAATTGGTCAATTTCCATATCGACGAACAAAAAAATAATGCAAAACTAAAAATAACTACTCGCAAGATCCGCACAGCGTAACGTTCTGCCAAGCACTGACGGCTCATTGGGTCCCAGACAACACGTGAGGCCAGTGAGCGTGGCTTAACTCTCCGTAATGGCCACCATATTCGACCAGTTCGCGTATTTATTGGACAAACCTCGTAAATAATAACAAAATAAATTATTTAATATTGAATTTTATTAATAAATAAGTTATATTTACTTAATAAAATTTTTTTTTTAACGTCTGACTATTGTGCACACTTGGACTAATGCAGACGATGGGATGATTCAGTACGCTAATATGATATAGCGTATGAAAATGCCAAGCCCTCGCCGGGAATCGAACCCGGGTCCTCGGGGTGAAAGCCTAGTACGCTATCCACTAGACCAGGGGTCTCCAAACTACGGCCCGAGGGCCACATCCGGCCCGCGGACAGATTTTGTCCGGCCCGCGGAGAGCTAGCATGACTTGTGGTTGCGTCACTAGCCTTCTTATATATTCCAATTACTGCCATCTAGAAGTGAGTGGAAGACACCAGAACTTTCTCGAACCAACGAGATTATTCTGTACGTGCTATTAGCGCCATCTGTTAGCGATAGAAGGTACTACCTATTTCCGCTTGTGTCCACCAGATGTCGTGTCACGTTACCCTCATGGCTCGTACTCTACGACTAATCTAGAAATTACAGACAATGACAGGAAAATTAATAATATGCAGTGTTGCCGTTTTGCGGACTTTAGTCCGATTTGCAGCCTTTTTTAAACGTTGCGTACTTTTTCGGACTTTTTTTTCATCAGTGGACTATTTCACTTTTTACCACCGGCAACAATGATAATATGGTTTTGGCCCTCGGAACTTACTGGAGTAATCAGTATGGCCCTAAGGCTGGAAAGTTTGGAGACCCCTGCACTAGACCACCGAGGCGGCTCTTAATAATATTAAAATATGTATATATTCTAGAATACAAACTGTAATATAATGCTGTTTTTATTAATAACGTGTTTAATGATTAATATTAATTAATTTTTTTTTTAGTGTTTAACGTCCGACTATTGTGCACACTTGGGCTAATGCAGACGATGGGATGATTTATAGCGTATGAAAATGCCAAGCCCTGACCGGGAATCGAACCCGGGCCCTCGGGGTGAAAGCCTAGTACGCTATCAACTAGGCCACCGAGGCGGCTTGTTTAATGATTACATTCTAGTAGTTCAGAACAGAGTTAAGCGTAATTAGACTTGTTTTGAGAAATAAATTTCAAACAATTGATTAAAAAAAATACCGTAGGTAATAAAGAATTACAGGTATTTTTTTTTTTTCAGGATTTTTCGATTTAATTTCATGAAGGTTCGAGAAATAACGTAACGTTTGAACAAAAGATAAAATCACTTTTCCCGGGACCAGTGAAAGTTGTCTATAGACCAGATCGACACGATCATTTTTCACTGGACGAATCGCGAATCAACTAATTCGTGCACGATCTTTAATATTATTGATCAAATTAAAAACCAGCATGACGATTTTTTAAAATCAGTATTCGCACAAAACAAGCAGTTTAAGGGCAGAGCACGGGTCTTGTTTTTTAAACAAATCATTTTATTACTTTTATTGCATATTTTTTGATACACTGTTCTTTTAAACTATATATATATATATATATATATATATATATATATATATATATGTATTTTTTTTTTTTTTTTGTGCTTAATGTTTGACTATTGTGCACACTTGGGCTAATGCAGACGATGGGATGATTTATAGCATATAAAAATGCCAAACCCTGGCCGGGAATCGAACCCGGGTCCTCGGAGTGAAAGCCTAGTACGCTATCAACTAGGCCACCAAGGAGGCCCTACACATTATAAAAAAACCTTCTCACTATATTAAATTCAATGTAATTTAATTTGTAAACTATTTAAAAAGTCAATAAGTACATAATTCAATTTATAAACTACCAAATTACACATTTAAATTAAATGAAAAACACTAAGAGAGTGAAAATTTCATTAACAAAGAAAACTAATTTTTTTAAAACAAAAAACATAATTTACACTCATCTAAAAACGAAAAAAAAAAGCATTTTTAAATTCTGACGAAACGATTTTGAGAAATTCTATTTATTTTCTCGGTTCATTTGTCGACAGTTTTCCAATTTTTAATTTTCAAAGAAAGATCGTTGCGTTATGTTATGCACCATTTAAAATTCTCCGACAGGACAGTATTAAATTATTCTAAAATATTTTTGTTTTTAAAATTACAAAAGATCACGGATAACGTCGTACAAGAATTTAATACACACATGCACCACAAAACAAATCTGTTAGCCCGAGCGAATTCAAAATTAATTACAAATTTTGTTAAACATTTAAAAGTCCCTGCTTTAAACCAAAACATCGAAAAATTTAATTTAATTATAATAATATTATTTCGTTATTACAGAAAATTGCTGTTTGTAAAAATATAACACTAAAAATGTCCTTGTAGTATTTTATTTTTATTGGCGAAAATATGCGACACTGTTACGTTTTGAACATTTGTTTAATCACGTCAGCAAGACATCTACGTCCGCAGCAGCGTTACATTTGGCAAAATATATTTTTTATTTTTTACTCGTCACCACACAAATTACAGTTTTTATTACTGACAAATATCATTTCAAACAGTAGCAGAGACAGTTTAAATAGTTAAAGAAGTCGACAATAGGTGGCAGTCTTGTGGCGGTACGGCGAGGGATCGATGAAGCAGGTTGGAATATAGGGCGGCAGGTCCTCAACACTGTGTCATGGGGTTAACGATCGGACAGACGTAAAAGAAAAACTTTGAAAAAACTAATACTGTAATATAAGAGTTTGAAATTAAATGTCACTACAGCTATTGATATTACAGAAGATATAACAAGTCCTTTATTTATATACGGCATTCGAGATGTGTTCAGAAAGTAACGAGAATTTTTTTTTTGAACAAAATATTTATTTATTCTTTTACATTGATGTTGTCGTCTTCAAAATAGTCCCCATAGGAGATTATGCACTTGTGCCAGCGCTTCTTCCAATTCTCGAAACACTTCTCAAATTCGATCTTTGAGATAGCCTATAGTTCTTTCAGTGATGCGCTTTTAATGTCATCTACGGCTGTAAAACGACGGCCCTTTAAGGTCCACACGGAGCCGTGTCTGGCGAATATGGAGGCTGGGGGATCGTTACAGTACTGTTTTTTACCAAAAATTCACGAACAAGCAATGAAGTGTGAGCTGGTGCATTATCGTGGTTCAAAAACCATGAATTGTTTTTCCACAGATCCGGGCGTTTTTTTTCGGATCGCTTCACGCAAACGGCGTTGAACATGTAGGTAGTACTCCTTATTGACCGTTTCACCTGGTGGCAGGAATTCATGATGCACTATGCCATTAATATCGAAGAACACAATGAGCATAACCTTCACGTTCGACCGCACTTGTCGAGCCTTTTTCGGTCTTGGCGAGCCAGAATGCCTCCACTGGGATGAATGAGCCTTAGTTTCGACGTCATATCCGTAAACCCATGTTTCGTCACCTGTTATTTTACGTTTCAGTAATTCTGCATCGTCGCTGACTTCATTTAGTGATTCCTGAGCAACTTCCATTCGTCGCTGTTTTTGTTTTGCTGCCACGCATTTCATACACAAAACATCGAAAACAATGTCATGACATGATCCAATCGATATGCCAACATCATCAGCGACCTCTCTAATTGTGATTCGGCGATTGTTCCTAACCATTTCTTTCATTTTTTCCACGTTTTCATCGGTTGTTGATGTGCTGCGGCGTCCAGGGCGTTCATCTTCAACGTCTTCACGGCCTTCTTGGAAACGCATATACCACTCGTAAACTCTTGCTTTACTCATAGCAGACTCACCATAGGCCATTTTTAATATTTCACACACAATGTTATACTTTATTCCATTTTTTTACGCAAAATTTGATACAAATTCTTTGATCCATTTCTTTTAACAAACGGAAATCGCCGAGCTCATAAAAACACGTCTAACCTTAGTGGCTGTCACAGACAAAGTAAACAATGAAAACAGCTGAAAGTGTTATCATACTTCAAGGGCATGTATACCAACATAATAAAAAAAAATGTTTGCCAATCGGACTCTCCAAGCCCGCGAAATTTAAATTTTTTTGTTACATTCTGAACACACCTGGTATACATAATAAAGCTTTATTGATATTTTATTTTAAAGAAAAAAAACCTCTCTTTTCGAAGGTAAACTGAATTGCTATGTCTGAGTACAAAACAATGGCTTCCAGCAGTACAAACCTGGATAGAAAATAGAAAAACTAAAACAAAAATGAAAACAAAGGGTAAATTTTTTTCAAAAATTTAAATTCTGTAGTGCTTTTATACCCCGGACAATGGCGGTCTTCTTCTTGCTTGCTGAATTGCTCACCTATTATCTCCACTCATTAATTCATCCCTCCATTCTTCCACAGCTTGTATTTGGGAATCCATCCTGTAGTTAGTGTCGTTCAACGGTGATGTCCGTTACCATTTTAACACGAGTGCTTCTCTTGCCAAATTCCTAATTTCCACCTTCCTCGCTGGCTTCACTGCTTCTCTCTCTCTCTCTCTCTCTCTCTCTCTCTCTCTCTCTCTCTTTATCTCTCTGATTCGCACATACCGTACATCTAATCATCCTGAATTGTGTGACTTCTAAACTTTTATCTAAGGTGTTTGTGAAGGCTCAAGTTTAACATCCGTAAAAAATAGCTTGGGCACACACGGCTCAGTAATACTATATCTTATCTTTCCACTGACTGCAGAAACTACCAGCCGGGTACCAAAATGTTCTCCCTCCAGAATTTATACTGTTGCTCACTTCCGGCACGATATTGTTTGACCCAAATATTTATAGTTCCACATATTCAGTGTCACTTGTGTTCTACTTCCGTTCGACACATTTCATTTGATGTCCCAAACACTTGTTACAACCTTTAGCCAAAGTGGCATCTCGCTTCAACTTCTGGCTGACGTACTAATTGAAGCGAATTTTCCAATAATCATTTCATCTTACACTTTTTTGGAAATATAATTTCACCATCACAAAACAGCACTAAAATCTGTTTACGCCATTAATTTACTTTAACATTACATTGAAGTAATGAAATATACCTTTTTTTTATTTTAAAGCGAAAAGCACATTGAGGCTATTATCGCCTCCCTAAACGTAAGTGTGAGTGTAAAGTGTTAAAGTCGTAAGTGTAGTGTTTTAAGTGTAAGTGTGTGTTAGACTCGGGTACCGCGAGAGACGTCTAAATCCTCTCAATAGGCCGCGGGGATAAAATATACCGAAACCATCATCAGAATCATTGCATTTTAAATTGAATCTGGATATTTATTTTCTAATTTTAGGTTTAAAACGATTTTCAAAAAAGTTTAACATAATATTACGGTTTTCAAGGATTGCAATCACAGTAAAACAACTGCAAAAATTATTATTTTGAAATTATTACCTGTCAGCGAGACAGATGCGTTCAGCGGATATTCGTAACTCTAAGATATATTTTATTTACCAACATTGATTGAAATAGTTATGTATGATTTGAAAAGAAATGATGCAAAGTATTATAATTGAATACTCTAGAACAATAACGCTGATAATCTTGCGTCAGTCTTCAACTACAGTTTAAATAGACAATAGTACTGTCTATTTTCTCAAACATCTCCGCCCTCTATCCTCGTTGCTTGCAGCGTTCCTAGCGGCAGACAGTCCAATTACTTCGACTTTAGCAGCTGTTATCGTGTATGCCTTTTATAAGTGGCTGTACTTCCAGTCCGTTTATTTTCAACGGAATTGCACAGACTAAATGGAGTTTAATTACTTTTCCATAAAGTATAGTGGAAGCTACCACAAAAACCCCGGCAAATCGGTATCACATTTTTGTTTTTGACCATGTATCAGTCGTAAGTCAGTGTGCCAAACGTGAAATAAAAGCAGATTATGGTTAGCGAGTACATCGAAAAGCCAGAGCAACCCCTAGTCTGGAAGTGTTTATTTTTTCGATTTACGCAAAGATCAAAAATTTCTTTTTATTTCAAAATTGCTACGCTGAATAAATAAAAAAATTCAGTAATACATTTTCAAGTGCTAATAAAACTGCGTAAAATTGATGCATTTTTTAAAGAGCTTTTATGGATTACATATATATATATATATATATATATATATATATTATTATTATTATTATTATTATTATTATTATCTGCGCATAGACCCTGTTGGATCACGCAAAACACTCCGACTCATGTCTTGTTCCTTCTAATCCTCCACACCTCCCTCATCCTATCCCCATGGATCCTCTTCCGCTCCTCCGTCCATTTTACCCCTGCTCTCTTTGGGATTTCATTCTCTGGGACCTTCCAACCGAGCATCTTTCTCCTGTATGCGTGTCTATCTTCAACATCTGTTGAGTCTATTCCTGCGTCATGTAGGTCTATTCTGACTAGTGCGATCCACGACGTTGTTGACTTGACACCTTGTATATACTTAAGGTATATATATATATATATATATATTCTTTTTATATTCTTCTTCTTTTCTGCTAGAAACAACGTAATACCTGCTTGCGACAGATATCGCTAAAAATTTTCAAAAATTAACAGGAGGGACGACCGTTGAAGAGGAAGTTTGAAAGGAGCCAATCAGAAGCGAGCGAAAACGTATGATTTTCAAGAGCCAATCAGAAGCGAGCACGTCAGGTTTAATGTACACGTGTTGAATAGAGGAGATGTACGAGATGGAGATAGAAAATTATAAATAGGACGGGCCATAATATTGGTGACCAGTATAGATATTGTTTTTGAAGATGGAGGTTCTCTGAAACGCGTCAACGAAAATAGAATTGACGAAGCTAGGGAAGGCAGATCATTATACTGAATATTGTGTGTGTGTGTGTGTGTGTGTGTGTGTGTGTGTGTAATTTAACGACCCCACAAAAAGTGATCTATAGATTGACACGAGGATTGGGGTCGGGACTGGAGTTCATTTCAAGACCCCAGCATTGAGTTTTACCATAACATCTGCTCCAATAGCTAATTTTCTTTTGGGAAAATCGCTAATAAAGATGGCAGGTTACCTTGAGAATACATTTTTTCTAAATTTAGTACAAAAACGATATTTGTATGGTATTCTTAATACAGAAAACAGTTTTCACGAAATTTATGATTTAAAATACTAAAAACGTAATATCGAAAATAACCAACATTTTGTTTTTGTCGCTGAAAAAATCGACTGGGCTTCTAAATGCACATTAAGTTATTAAATTTCTTTTTATTTATTTATTAGTATTTACAATCTGTCTACAGGACACTAAGTAAATTGTATGGCTAAAATAATGACATGAAAGCATGTACCCATTGATACATACAAATAATGAGATTATATAAATAATAATAATAAAATATTGCTACATAATGTTATACCTGTTAGGTCAGCTGTTAATTGTCAGGCAGGTCGCTAGGTATTCTCCTCTTGAGTCTTCGTGCTGTCGATCTCATCGTTAAATTTTCAGTCAAAACATTTGGATGGGCTAATATTCGATGTCGGTAACTATTGCTATAAGTTTCATTTCCCTGATGGTCGGAATATTGAGTTGCTTGTGGATTATTTCATGTGATTACTTTTGGAGCTGTTAAGATTAAACGTAGTATCTTAGATTGGAAGCGTTGTAAAATTGCAATAATTGATTTGCAAGCATAACCCCATAGTTGTATCCCATATTGGTTTCAGTATTGTCTTATATAGTTATATTTTGTTATTGGTTGAAAGTTTTGATTTGTGCCCAATCAGCCAATACATATTTCTGAGTTTAATACCAAGTTGTTTACGCTCAGACGTCTGTCCAAATGAATTCCCAGGTACTTCACTTCTGAGGTCTGTGGTATCAGTTTGTTTAGGGATATTGCTGGACATGTATGCTTCCTTAATGTGAAGGTTATATGTTGACATTTAGCTTCATTCATGCTGAAATGTTTGAGAAGCTGTCTGAGGATCGTTACAGTAGGGCATTATAGCAGTGTCATCTGCTAATGTGGTAGTGATTACCCCTTGTGTCATGGGTAAATCACCAGTGAATATCTATCTATCTATATATATATATATATATATATATATATATATATATATATATATATATATATATAAGGCAATGTCCTGACTGACTGACTGATCAACGTACAGCCCAAACTATAAAACCTAGAGCCTTGAAATGTTGTGGATACCTTCGTTTTAATATGTAAGCGCGTACTAAGACAGGATTTTGCAAAAAATTGATTTTAACCATTAAACTACTTACCCAGTCCAAATTTAATAAACAACGTACAGTCAATACTTTTATAGCTAGAGACTTGAAATTTTCAAGGTACATTCTTACGACAATGTCAAGGTGCACTAATAAAGGATTTTAAAAAAAATGTGATTTTAACGCCATTAAACTACTTACCCAGTCCAAATTTAATAAACAACGTACATCCAATACTAATATAGCTAGAGACTTGAAATTTTCAAGGTACATTCTTACGACAATGTCAAGGTGCACTAATAAAGGAGCCGCCTCGGTGGCCTAGTGGATAGCGTACTAGGCTTAGACCCCGAGGACTCGGGTTCGATTCCCAGCGAGGGCTTGGCATTTTCATACGCTATAAATCATCCCATCGTCTGCATTAGTCCAAGTGTGCACAATAGTCGGACGTTAAACACAAAAAAAAAAACTAATAAAGGATTTTGCAAAAATATGATTTTGACGCCATTAAACTACTAACCCAGTCCAAATTTAATACTCAACGTACAGCCAATAAGTTACTATTATAGCTAGAGACTTAAAATTTTCAAGGTACATTCTTACAACAATGTCAAGGTGCACTATTAAAGGATTTTGTAAAAATTTAATTTTAACACCATTAAACTATTAACCTAGTCCAAATTTAATAATCAACGTACAGCCAATACTATTATAGCTAGAGACTTGAGATTTTCATGGTACCTTCTTACAACATTGTCGAGATGCACTGAAAAAGGGGTGCACTGAAAAACGATTTTCCAGTATGCAACCCCTAAAGAGGTAAACATGAGGTACAACAATTTTTATTGGAAAAAATATGTTTTTCATCTTAAAACGTAACATAGTCACTCTTAAGTATAAGTAATGAAATATATTTTTCACCTTTTCCCCAAAACGCATCCCCAAAGAGATTGAAAGAAGGTATAAAATATAAAAAAGGGGTACAATTTTATATTAAAAAATATTTTTTTTATCTTATATTCTAGAAATATGCTGTGAAACACATATTTCAACATTTTTCTGAATTCATCCCCAAAAAGAATAAAAATGAAAAAGAGTTATCATGGGAGAAAAAAGAGTGTTTGCATTGGAGAAAAATATTTTTTATCAAATTTTCTTAAAAGTAAACAAAATATTTTAAAACACAAATTATGATACACGCAATTCAGTATTTTGCCCTGAATTCATCCCCTAAAAGGACAAAAATATAGAATAGGTATAAATGTTTGTATTGGACAAAAATATTCTTGATCAGATTTTCTTAAATTCGAATGGAACACGTTTGAAGACAATAAAACAACATATTCAGGTTATAATATTTTTTCATATTCACTGTAAAATAATCACGAGTTTAGATGATCACGCTTTTATTAATATATTTTCTTATGTTTCTAAATTATTACATTACTGAAACAGTTTAAGTTTCGTGGGCGAAGCCGCGACGGGTAATGCTAGTCTTCTTATATACTGACGTGTATACAAATAAATACTCGACAATAAAGACCAGCAGATCTCGCAGTATGTTCTTAATTAACACAGAGCGCTCCACGACACCTCGCGTAACTTTTCCGCCAATTCAATCGGTAAGCGTAATACTTACGGGGAGGGGGGGATTTATTGAACCTAATTCATTACAAATTTTAAGCTATTTCTCCACGAAGCGGTCAAAATTAGCATAGGTTTTGTCGTAGCCAATATTATAGGAAATAACCAGCAACTGCACTCTCAACGTAAGTCCAGAGCCCTCCATCTTGAAACTGAAGTAAATGGGGGAAAATTTTACGTCTTTTCGGTTTTATACAAGATTTAACCATACCAAATTTGAAATCAGTCAGTGCTTTGGGCCAAAAGGTCGTAACAAACACACAAACCAAATGTCGAAAAGTCGTGTGAGACCTCGCTTAGCTCTCAAACAGGATTCTGTATAAAACAGACTATATTAGAAGACATCGGTTAAATAATCACGAGTTTAGATGATCACGCTTTTATTAATGTATTCTTTTATGTTTCTAAATTATTACATTACTGAAACAGTTTAAGTTTCGTGGGCGAAGCCGCGACGGGTAATGCTATTAAGGTATAAAACTGGTCCCAGTACGCTTCCTTGTGGTACTCCTGCATTAATATCACACGGATTATGTTATTAAATAAAAATAAATAATTACTTTCATTAATAAGAGGTATTATAGGAAAAAACTTTGAGAAATCCGTTATGGTTTTGTGGACCCGTTCGGCCATTTTGAATATATAACCTTATTCTATTAATGTTAATTTACGATATAGATTACTCAATGTTAACGTAATATTTTAGCCGCCTCGGTGGTCTAGTGGATAGCGTACTGGGCTTTCATCCCGAGGACTCGGGTTCGATTCCCGGCCAGGGCTTGGCATTTTCATACACTATAAATCATCCCATCGACTGCATTAGCCCAAGTGTGCACAATAATCGGACGTTAAAAAAAAAAAGCCGCCTCGGTGGTCTAGTGGATAGCGTACTGGGCTTTCACCCCTAGGACCCGGGTTCGATTCCCGGCCAGGGCTTGGTGTTTTCATACGCTATAAATCATCCCATCGTCTGCATTAGCCCAAGTGTGCACAATAGTCGGACGTTAAAGAAAAAAAAGCCGCCTCGGTGGTCTAGTGGATAGCGTACTGGGCTTTCACCCCGAGGATCCGGGTTCGATTCCTGGCAAGGGCTTGGTATTTTCACACGCTATAAATCATCCCATCGTCTGCATTAGCCCAAGTGTGCACAATAAAACGCGTTAAACACAAAAAAAAATTTAAAAAAACAAACGTTAAAAATAGCGGCGTAAACTATATTGTTAATGCAGGAAATAGATTCAGTATAGCCGACACGGTCCGCAATACGTTAACACTTCGACTTCCGGTCATAGATTTTCTCATCTCATTTCCGGTAATCTAACTAATAAGAAAATTTTGTATGCGGACAAACGCAATAACTCCACAGGTGATAGGGAGGGGGTTCCAGAACTTATCCACGTATCGATCCAAAGTTGAGGCTGACACCGCTAGGAAGCAGCGTTATCGCCGCACGCCGCCATCTTTGTATTACTCAAAATGTCCGCACTATACAGTCACGAACCGTCTGACTACAATTATACAGGTAGGCATAGTTTGTTCTTTACTAAATAGTTATAATCAATCCATTAACAAATTTAACCCATAATTAATATACACGAACATTTTTTTTCGTATCAAAATAATTAAAAATTTATAATTTCAATAACCTAAAAAAATTTTTAGTAAATAAACAAAACTATTGTTTGTTTACAAATTGTATTGCCGATTTATAAAAAAAACAAGTATCCAGGCTCAAATTGAAAACAAAACAAGTTTAGGCGCGGAGTCACGTGGTTTTACGTCACACAAGGAACTTGCACAAAATTGATGAACCATGAAGTTGTACCTATAAATAGAATGTTGCAGGGGTCACGATATGCGTTACTCAGGGTGGCCGGGAACACCTGTAACGCATACAAATAACTGACCTAGCATCTAGAATATTCCTTTTGAAACCGTTTAAACACCTGAAGTGTACGACGATGG
>CM040189.1:4826959-4874459 GCA_022606455.1 Callitettix versicolor | reverse complement strand
TTTGACATACAAATTAAAACACTTTTTGACGTACAAAATAATATACGTTTTGACGTACAAAATAATATACGTTTTGACGTACAAAATAATATACGTTTTGACGTACAAAATAATATACGTTTTGACATACAAAATAATATACGTTTTGACGTACAAAATAATATACGTTTTGACATACAAAATAATATACGTTTTGACATACAAATTAAAACACTTTTTGACGTACAAAATAATATACGTTTTGACGTACAAAATAATATACGTTTTGACGTACAAAATAATATACGTTTTGACATACAAAATAATATACGTTTTGACGTACAAAATAATATACGTTTTGACATACAAAATAATATACGTTTTGACATACAAATTAAAACACTTTTGACGTACAAAATAATATACGTTTTGACGTACAAAATAATATACGTTTTGACGTACAAAATAATATACGTTTTGACGTACAAAATAATATACGTTTTGACGTACAAAATAATATACGTTTTGACGTACAAAATAATATACGTTTTGACGTACAAAATAATATACGTTTTGACGTACAAAATAATATACGTTTTGACATACAAAATAATATACATTTTGACGTACAAAACAATACTCGTTTTGACGTACAAAATTCCATACGTTTTGACATACAAAATAATATACGTTTTGACATACAAAATAATATACGTTTTGACGTACAAAATAATACACGTTATGACATACAAAATAATACACGTTATGACATACAAAATAATACACGTTTTGACATACAAAATAGTACACGTTTTGACATACAAAATAATATACGTTTTGACATACAAAATAATATACGTTTTGACATACAAATTAAAACACTTTTTGACGTACAAAATAATATACGTTTTGACGTACAAAATAATATACGTTTTGACGTACAAAATAATATAAGTTTTGGCATACAAAATAATATACTTTTTGACGTACGAAATAATATACGTTTTGACGTACAAAATAATATAAGTTTTGGCATACAAAATAATACACTTTTTGACGTACGAAATAATATACGTTTTGACGTACAAAATAATATACGTTTTGACATACAAAATAATATACGTTTTGACATACAAAATAATATACGTTTTGACGTACAAAATAATATACGTTTTGACATACAAAATAATATACGTTTTGACATACAAAATAATATACGTTTTGACATACAAAATAATATACGTATAAAAATAATATACATGATGGTGAAAATCAAGTTCCATTAGAAAATCTAGGCCGCCATCTGTAGAAACCAATCAAGACCCTAACTTAAACAAAACACAAATAAGAGCGTTTGCTGGTACAGGAGTTAGGTCGAGTAGATAACAGATAATCAGTAAGTGGCAGTGAGTGTGAGTGGTGCGGTTCAAGTGTAAATCAAACGCAAATTAAACCTAACCCGCCGGATTTATTTTCCTTCATTATTTATTTTTTTTACTTCCATACTGTCTCCATTTATAAATAAAATTTGATGAATAAATTTTGAGAAAATATGCTGATTTTCCAATTTGTTTGATAGCTACTGGCCTGAATATTTTGGAGTTGTAACAACGTATACATTTTGTGTAGGTGCGAATTTCATTTAAGAAAAAAAAACAACCGGTTTTGATAAAATCCGATTTGTAATTAGTTTTTTGACCGAAAAGTGACTTCAAAAAATCAGGGCTGGCAAAGCTGGCGTACCAAAAGTCCCAGATACGATTCAGTTTAATCTCCAGCGGAATGCCAAAACAAACTGGCATACAAAATAATATACGTTTTGACGTACAAAATAATATACGTTTTGGCATACAAAATAATATACGTTTTGACATACAAAATAATATACTTTTTGACGTACAAAATAATATACGTTTTGACATACAAAATAATATACGTTTTGACATACAAAATAATATACGTTTTGACGTACAAAATAATATACGTTTTGACATACAAAATAATGTCAAAATCTGGCTTACTCAAAATGTAATCTGGCTTACTTTACATCCACTTACAACAGTATGCCTACGTACGAATGATTGTTTTTTATGACTAAACGTTAGTACCAAAATCCGGATTTTCTCAAAACTGGCTGAAACAATTTCGATAAAATTTTGTTTGAATGTAGTACTTAACTACATGTAGCAAACAATATACTTTGCTTGCTTCGAAATATCCGGTATTTTCGAGCCATAAGCCATGTATTTTCAGTTGTATGTTTATACATAAACACGGACTCCTTAGTAAAAATCATTTTACTATGAAGGACTATGAAGGCTAGATAAATGTAAATCCTACATTTTTGTCACGATCATTAAACTATTTTTATACTCAATGTTCTGACAAAACATAAGTATTTGTTTATAAGAGGAAACCGGGTAAAAACATTCCTTTCTAGTAGGCTATCCGATAGGTAGATTCCCCGCCGAGTATATGTAGATAAGCTTGAGTATCCAAGTACCGTGCACCCTGTACCTTACCGTCTTCGACAAAGTTAATAAGTTAAACACTACCAGGAACAAACGAAATAAGTTTATTGTGCAAGACGCCTGCAAAGAGGGCGGGAGCAGGGGTGGGGTAAGTATCGACTTGGTGACGTCACGGTGCGGAACTAATGACCTTGAGACCATTTCTCCACCCATGTCGACAAAATATCTTATAATACAGCGAAATATCGAATTATAACGATCCAAAATCGTATAAATATTTCAGCCGTATTTTCCATTCAATAGCAATTTCCAATTTGCAAAAGTGACATTTATTTGCACGCTACGGAAACGTATTAGCGTATAAATAGTTGGCGAACGAATTAAAAAAACTTGTAATTTTTTAAGTTCCTGCAGTTACAAAAAAAAACCTGTATTTTCAAAATGAGTGAGCGAAACGGGCGGGGTTCGAAAATAAAATTAATTTTCAACAAGTATGACACTTTTTGTGATGAAAAAAATGTGAATTTCGTAAAAATTCAATATGACAATACCGGAACGCAAACCGTTGACAAGATTCACTCAAAAATTAAATTGGTAGCAAGTAATCCAATTTGAGTGCCCTAACAAAACAACAAATTTATGACAATTCAAAAACACTAAGCGATGTTTTAACGGTAAAAATATTTTTTTAATTATGAATACTCAAAACATAAATGCATGAAAAAAGGAAATTAAAATAAAGAAAAGATCGAACAAAACTAAACCAAACAAGTCAGTTGTATAGTCTCTATTAATATATCCTATGGCACTCGTTACGTAGCTTCTGTACACTCGTGGTAAGTTATATCTCGTTTAGACATCGTGATAAATTAAAATGTTCAATTTAATACGAACACTTTAATAATTGAGCCGACTCGGTGGCCTAGTTGATAGCGTACTAGGCTTTCACCCCGAGAACCCGGGTTCGATTCCCGGCTAGGGCTTGGCATTTTCATACGCTATAAATCATCCCATCGTCTGCATTAGCTCAAGTTTGCACAACAGTCGGACGTTAAACACAAAAAAATTGATAATTGAAGTTAAAAACGTGATAACAACTGCAGAACTATTTAAAGATTTTTATAAAATCCTACGAAAGTTTGCAGTACAAATAATTGGAAAAATTAAAAATATCTTAACTGTTATGTAAAAATATTTACATTGTTCTAACTGATCAATAAAAAACGTAAAAACTATTGATTTACACGTTTGTAAAAGTTCGTGCAATCTGGCTTACTTTATATCTACTTGCAACAGTATGCCTACGTAATGATTGTTTTTTATGACTAAACGTTAGTAACAAAATCCGGATTTTCTCAAAACTGGCTGAAACAATTTCGATAAAATTTTGTTTGAATGTACTTAACTACATGTAGTAAACAATATACTTTGCTTGCTTCGAAATATCCGGTATTTTCGAGCCATAAAGCTTACGGATTTGATTGAGCTCGAATTTTGGTCGCATCCAATTCAGTGTATTTGAAATAAAAGAATGTTTTTATTAAAAACTTTTTATTACAATTTTATTTTAATTCTGGCATACTTTTTCTTTAAATAAAACAAACGGAATCCATCAAATATTAGGATAGAAAAATCTTTTAAAAAAAAACATATAGTTGTATTATACAACACTTCAGAGATCAATTCAATGCGTAACGTTTGACGAGAATAACACGTAATTAATTGTTGATCAAAATTATTTTTTAATACGGTTTGTATTGAACTTGCCGCCTCGGTGGCCTAGTTGATAGCGTACTAGGCTTTCACCCCGAGGACCCGGGTTCGATTCCCGGCCAGGGCTTGGCATTTTCACACGCTATAAATCATCCCATCGTCTGCATTAGCCAAAGTGTGCACAATAGTCGGACGTTAAACACCAGAAAAAAAATGTAATTAATTTTGTTTACGGTTGTGGTTCTATTTTAAATTACTTCATAAACCACTTCAGTTTTTTTGAAAATTTGAATATTTCGCTTTTTTTGCCTTCTTTAAACAAAACGAGATGCATACTGAAAACATCTGTATTCCTTTTTATGGCTGTAAAATTCCCATAAGCCGTACAAAACTGCAGCATTAATCGGTTACAACACGAAAACAGTGACTGTACACATTTTTCGGTGGAATATCCGTTAAGATATTTTTAATCGGTACACTTTGCTGAAGAATTTTATTTGTGTGCGAATCCACCAACACATCCCATTTAATTTTTTTAAAATTGAACACGTAAAAACGTTTCATTTACGTAAATTTTTAAGAACCAATTTTAAAATTCGGAAGTTTAAAACACCATTGTAGCTCGTATTTTGTATAAGTATATAAACGTGTCCAGTTTGGTACAGTGATTATCATCCCTGACACGCACAGTCGAGGTTAGTGGGGTAAAGCCCCTGGGCACAAAATTATTTTCAAACGATGACAGCATATTTGTGTTTTTCGCTTTAACAAATACAATGTTTACAGTCTTGTAACGTAAACCAGTAGCTATATTAACACATTCAGCCATATTATTTGTTAATTAATTTTAGTGTAATTAACACACAATTAAGTAGATCGGTGAACTTTTCTTTCTGAATTCCACCTCAGTTCTTGTATGTATTATTTTTGTGTTTAACAAATGTTAAGACCAAGGAAATAATGTGAATTTAAATTAATCGCGTTGGTTTCTGATATTTTAAACTTAAAATTAACGTCTAAAAATGTATAAGTTGATTCGTTTCTACAATTTTATTAAAGCCACTAAACAGTTTCGATACCTAAAATAATTTCAATAAATGTTTCACTCATATTGATATTTTTATGACAAATTAATTGTGCGATATTAACTGTAATCCAGCCAGATTTTTCGTTGTTGTATCAATAACGCCGTCGAGATTGAGGTTAGGAGAACAAACTGTACAGAGAGGGGAGAGCGAAGGGAGAACTGCTCGGTGGGAGTGGGAGGAGGAGGTAATATTGATCACAAGTGTTGTGTGCAGTCAATAAGGTTCGTGTCCATTCACCGGCGTTGCACTTATCCGTATGTCCGCGTCCGTACTTCGTTTGTTTGGTCGCTTAAATAACTGCGAACACAAATTAAAAATGTGAAAGCAGTAAAGATTTATCGGGTGACGCGCAGTCTGGCGGACGAAACCGTAACTTTGTGCTCGGGTGGTTGCAGAATCATCCGGACGGCAGGCGTACAGTGTGTAATCAGGAAGGCTGGGGAATCAGTTGAGAGTGCGTGACCTCCAAATTGTGCATGTGGGGATGCGACGTAGCGTGACTACAGTGACAGTGGTGGACCTTTCAAGCAAGTGTCAATACATGTATTTACTGTTAATATAAATCAATGACATGAAGTAGGTACCTAATTGATCTGGATAAGCGTTTCTAAATTTAGTATGCTTAGATAATTCGGATTCAAAATAATTATGAAAATTCCTTTTAAAATTAAATTCAGTCTTAGGTAGTGTTCAGTAAAAAATAAAGTCTTAGAATGCCGAAACCAACGCCGATAGAGGATCTGGTTATTCCTCCGCAGGATAACCGTATCTGCGGTACCATCTGCATGTGCCAGATGACCGCCGTGCTCAGCAGTGTCGCCCTCGTGTATCTGACCGTGGCTATATACATGCCGAGCTTTCGTGCCTTTAAATCCGGCATCACTGAAGTGCCCGCCATGTGCACCACAACGCGAGCCGTCACTAAGGACTTCTGTGACTGGGGTTCGTGTGGCGAGTGGTGTCTCAGCAAAACGTCCGGCTCTTGCATCCAGATCTACGTGCACCTCAGAAGAAACGGGTCCAGTCTGTTGTACGCCAATTGTACAAATACGGCTAACAAAACTTGTTACGGTATCGATCAAGAGAACGCGAAGAAGAACAAGTGCATCGCCGACGAGTGCAGGAATCTAACTGGTACCTTTAACTGCACGATGGGTACTTGTATCAACATAACGGACGCGTTCGAGTGCGTGTTTAAAGATACCGATCCACCATTAAAGTGTTCCGGGCGCAGGGGGAAGATCACGTGCATGGAAATGGACGGGTTACAGAACTGTAACAGAGGGACTTGTGAACGCATTCGGACTCCTTACAATTGTGACAGGCGTTGTGTCGATATCCCCACGAGGAATAAAAATATAATAGTGCTGAGTGGCGACAAAGTGTATTTGTCGCAGTGTCAACGCGTGCTCAACCTAGCCACGGACCTGGAGATATGGAACGAAAACGATGACAATATTTTAATGTCTTCTTGCTACACTATCGAGAACACCTCGCTAGGCATTCTGGGCACGGACTGTATCAACGGTTCCGTTTTGGAGAAGAACATGTTGAGCGACCTGACCAACTTCACCTACCTCAACTACCTGAGTGTCTACAGCACTAAGATACTGGACGAGTCCCACACGGTAGCGCCGCCCGAGAACGAGCTGACCATAGCGAACGAGAGCCGGCTGCTGATCAACCTCGAAGGCTGCGTCAACACCCTGCGCGACGAGTGCAAGGAATTCCTCCGCGAATTCGGTAAGGACGGCACCGACCACAACGCCCGAGCTAGGTTTCCGTGTTTTTACGCCGAAGAGAACACCGACACCGTAGTGGCACGGTTCAGCCTGGACAAAGCGTACCACGAGTTCTTAGTAGCGTCACTGGTACCGTCGATCCTGTTCATCGTCTCCTGTTTGACGCTCATACTGTGTCAGAGGACCGTTGAGGTCGGGGATGACGCCAAGATGAGGTTCAAGACCAGAAGCAAATCGGACTCCAGATTAGGGAACGACAAGGACGGCATGAGCGACGCTGGAGGAGGAGGACACGCTATGGCACTCTGAGATCCGTCACGTAAGCTTCAACATTTTTGTTGGCTTTAGCGAAGTTGTCAGCCGCAGGTTGGCTATTGTATCGGTTAAACAATGAATTGGTGTACATGAACACGTTTTTACTGGGCTATGTTATGCTGCATCTAATTGTTTAATTTAAATGTACTCTTATGCTTAGTGTGGTAACAACATAACCAATTTGCTAAGTTATACTGTAATTTTATATTACGACCCAAAACCAGTCATCTTATTTTACTTGGAAATTCTTGATATCACTTAAAATACTTTAAAATTTAATTTTAAACAGCTTACAATAGTTTTCGTAGAATTATGTTAATTTTTTATCAATACCTATTAACTTTCAAAAATTGGTATTCCAAAAAAGAGCGATTAAATATACGCTTAACATTTTTAAATGTTATATATACTACATACGAAAAGAGTTTTACATTTTTTGAACACTAGAATCCAGACTATCAAAGTATACGACGTATAAGTCTTTTTTAAAATTTCAACCTTCTTCAACTTAAATCAATCCCTTATTTTTTTTATTATAAATAGCCTACAGTTTGCATTTTTAAAACGCATTGATATATTTACGCATTCAAATCGCAACCCATTCCAAAAAAAAAAAACAAAAACAAAAATATAAAGTTTCTTTAAAAATTTAGAAAATGGAGGAAAAAGATGCAAGCACTAGAACTCGACGAGCTTCGTTGCTACGGCAACCGGTGACGTCATAAGGTATTGTAGGCATAGCAACCGCTCTCTCGTACTATATCTGTTACGGAACGTAATTGAATTTTACTAAGGTATCACAACAACGCTCTGTGTTTTTATAAAATAAGACCGGATTAAAAATAAATACCGAAATCATCGTAAATATCGGATTGTTTTTCTTTTTAAGGGAACTTATACTTACTATGTTCAGTATAACAATCTGCCTTACCTAGCTTCGTTAATTCTACTTTTTTTGACGCGTTTCGGAGAACCTCCATCTTCAAAAACTATATCTTACTACACTATAGAGTATATAGTTTTTGAAGATGGAGGTTCTCCGAAACGCGTCAACGAAGGTAGAATTGACGAAGCTAGTCAAGGCAGATCATTATACTGAACATAGTGATAATAAGCCTAGCAGAAAAGAAGAAGAATATAAAAATAATTTCAACTTATACTTAGTTTATAAAAAACACATATTAAAAACAGCTGAATCATATTTGTATTTAAATTTAAAATTCAGTCCTTTAATTCTCAGAGGGAAGTGTAGACGAAGTGATTGTATATCTATATAACAAAAATTACGGTAGTTACAAAAAAACCGCGCTCCTCTACCACACTTTGTAAAAATAACGACCTAAACAACAATCAATTATGATTCAAAAAATACACAATATATCAGGGGGAAATAAGTAACTCGGAACAGTTGAAGTCGTTAATTTAGACAGCTGATGAGGCTTTGTCCTGTGGGTATTTGGAGCTTCAGAAGAGCATTAAGACGCGCTTAAACTTACCAAGCTACCAAGTTTCAATGTAAAAATATACTTCTTTTGCGAAGGATAAATTATGTATCCATTGACCATCTAAGATTATAAACGCACCAATAATTGTGTCTAAATATTAGATACCTTTAAAGACATACTGTACAGTAGTATAGAGTTCAATGACCTCTCCGAAGGTACTCTAGTGGTAAGGACTCACATTTGAGTCTTACAATTATTTTTCCAATGAAAAATTGTTTTTTTTTATTTTAAGGCGAAAAGCACATTTTGGCTATTATCGCCTCCCTGAATGTAAAGTGTAAAGTCGTAGGTGTAGTGTTGTAAGTGTAAGTGTGTGTTAGACTCGGGTACCGAGAGAGACGTCTAAATCGTCTCAATAGGTGTAGATAGTCTGCACCCCCTGGGGGGGGAATCGTAAAAAAAACAGCAAGAAAATCACGTGGCAATTGAAACTAGATATATTCACAAAAATTCAAATTATATTGAACTTATAAAAAAAATCAAAATCGTTATTTCAGAAGGCGAGATGTCTCGAACGATTCTGCGATAGGTCGATGACCGTGGGTTAACGTATAATTAACATACGTAGTATGGAAAAATAAAAGAACAGTCCCGCCTCGGCGGATCGATGTAAATGTCGCATTGCGTGAAGCAATGGTCGGTCACATGTCACGATTAAAGGTTTTTCGCCCTGAGCTCCGCGGGTTTGCAGTATCGATTTAGCTCGATTGTACGGAAGGAAATGTCGATTATAAGAGTAGGCGGTTGATTGATGGAACGCTTCATTGTACGCTTGTTCTATATTGGGTTGGGTACTTTCCGAAACCTCAAAAGTTTTGTATTGAACTTATTCCAAACTACTAAAGTGACTCGATATCTTAGATTTTTTTTTTAAGGCGAAAAGCACATTAAGGCTATCATCGCCTAAATACAACTATTAAAGAAAATAAACAACAGAGCGATAAAACGTAACATTACTTACAAACTAGATAACAAGAATAAATAACTTAAAAACAAAACAATATAAAGGTGGACTGTAAAGTGGTCCTAATTAAACAGGAAGATAATAAATATTTTGAAACAATAAAATTTCCTAAAACTAGTTAACAAGAATATAAACTATAAAGAATATATAAATACTAAGGAAAAATTAAATATATGGATATATATGCAAGCGTCTCAGGAAGGCCAAAACGCGATCAATGATCGCCGAATCGTCCCCCAAGATCGCCTGCATACAGTTTCCTAATCTCGATATCTTAGAATTAGTTTGACTGGTTTTGATTAATGTAGAATCATGACTCAAGTTAATAAAATTTTTAAATAAAACGATGTAACGGTTACAAAAAATTGATTTGATAAATCGGGTTCCTTAGATCTACCCCATTGCCGATATGTTCAAAAAAAAATTTATTTTCAGAACCGACAACAGCTTTAGAAATTTATAAGAAATCTATTACTATTATTTTTTTTAATATTAATTTTTTTTCTTGCAACGGTTGTATAGTGTTAAACAATATACAAATTTACTTTTTTCCAAAAAAAGAATTTTAAAACATAATCGTATGCATTTGTTGAGCGAAATAAGCTTCAAACGCACCCTTAAAGTAAAATATTTCGTGAAATAACAATAAAAATACATGCAGAAAGTTTAGTACTAAAGTGTAATAGTAACCTGCATATTTTTCACACAAATGAAACTCGTTTACTACGGCTAGTTATAATACAATTATATTTATATAATTCCAGTTTTTTAAAATTAACAAAAACATTAAGTTGTAGTATAAGCTGCTTCGAAAACAAAACTATCTGTGAAAAGTTATGTATTAGTCATTAAATCTATATTTATAAAGTAATTGTGTAGGAAATATATCGACAATAAAATATTAAATAAATATATTTATTTACTCACCAATGAAGTGGTGAATTACAAGCCATACCTGAAACATAAAAAATGTTTTAAACATTAAAAATAAATAATCATCTAAAACAAAAACTCCCCAGGGGTGCAGACTATTGAGAGGATTTAGACGTCCCTCGTGGTACCCAAGTCTAACACACACTTACACTTACAACACTACACTTACGACTTTAACACTTTACACTCACAGTTACATTTAGGTAGGCGATAATAGCCTCAATGTGCTTTTCGCCTTAAAATAAAAATAAAACAAAAACTTTATTGTACACACAAATAGTAAAACAACCAAAATAATTATATGTCTTTAAATATATTAAATGATTAGATTAGTAAATGATTAGTAAATGGTAAATAATGCCGACTCAAAAAGTCGGAACAAAAGTCTATAAAAATAGAAGGCGAACGAATAAAGATAGTGGATAATTTTAAGTATTTGGGAGAAAATATCACTGGAAACATAGCCGAAAAACTGGCAATAAAAAATAGAACGAACAAATTAAAGAAGGCCCTAAAGTTAACTTGAGGAACGTATAGGAAAAAGTCGCTTTCCATAAAGTCGAAAATCAGACATTATAATACGGTCACAAGACCGGAAGTGACTTATGCCGCGGAAACTTTATTTAATCTAAGAAGCCGAAACAGAACAGAGGAGCTTCAAAAAGTGGAAAGGAAAATATTGAGAATCCATTATCAACAAAAAACACACGGTAGAAGGAACATACAGACTGCTGCCAAGTTCAGCCATCTATCAGGATAATGAACATCTGTTAGATAATATTAGAAAGAGGAGACTGGCTTTTTATGGACACCTAATAAGGCTACCAGAAGAAAGACTGACGAAGAAGCTCCTAAATTACCAACTCAAGATGAAAGTAAAGAATGAGTGGCTTAAGGAAGTGGAACAGGACATAAAAGAATTAGGGATAACAGAGGAACGTCTGAAAGAAGGAAGGAAAAACCAATCCTTAGGGATAAAAACACTAGATTAAAATTTAAAGAAGGAACAAAAAGAGTTGCCTTTTACTCGGAGGTCGTTAGACTACAGATATATATAAGACTGACAAAGTATTGGGAGAATCTCAAAAACCTAAAGCCCAAAAGAACCAAAATTGACTAAATGTGCTCCATTGAGGGCTAAAAAAAAATGATTAGATTTTAAAATTTTGTGTGAAGCCGAAGTAAAGTAAAACTTATGTTGGTAACACCGAAATATACACGAAATTATGAGCAAAACTCAAAAAAGTGTACTGTTTATTGTCCTTGTACTGTAACATATCTAATACTGTTTTCGCTGACTGTTGCAGGCATTCCCCTTCTCCAAGACAGCCCGACACACCAGCACGTCTTTTCGCTTCAGGACTACTGATATGCACCAGATATTCCTCTCTCGCTTAGCTCGACACTCTTAGCAAACAATTAACTCGCTTCAAACAATGGTGAAAACGAGTGCGCCGTATCTTGACTTCAACGAGGGGAACGCGTTCAAAGCATCTTTTATCGGATCTCTAAACCAAATAAACTTTACAAACATTAAAATACAATTTTTATGCGAATATTTCTGTCAGAACTTTATTTAATAGTGACATTTTAGTAGTATACAAGAGAAAAGACAATTTTATATAGTTAATAAGCTAGTTAGTGCACTTAATATTCTTCCCACAATAATAACATGTTATTATGTAAACACGACATACGGATATAATCTACCTGTTCGGAAAAAGACATTCGTGTATAGTTTTAAAATTTTACTTCCTTTTGTACAGAAATATTAAATAAATGGAAACGAAACAGTAATTGTGCAATATTTATAAAATTCGTTGACATAAAAAGTATCCTTAAACTGAAGTTTTTATTTTGGTAATTTTAAACACCAATTTGAGTTGGTCGATTTTTCTTGTGTCGAAGTAACGAATCGGCCTCAACATTGATTCAGACGAATCCACCATCATCATGGGCGCGGAGGTCGACGGAGGCGACGACACTGGAGGCGGTGAGGGAGGGGAGACAGAAGAACTCCTCCCCATCGAATCCCTCATGGAGAAAGCCAAATTCTACACGTCGTTGTGCCTCGGTACCACCGCTATCCTTTCCGTCTTCGCGTTCCTTTTTCTCATACCGTTCGTCGTGGACCCGGCCATCTCTACTATCCTAGCTGACTACGAGTCCACTGCTGTTACGTGCATGGCCGTGGAACACGTGTACGCCGAAGGACTGAGCAACTGTTCGTGGTCTTCTTGCAAGGAAGGTTGTACATCGGCCGCGCTCAAGTGCCACCAGATCATGGTCAACTACAGTCGACTGCCTTTCGAAGAATTTACTAAGGTAGGCAAATAAACTTGCTTAGTATTCGTAAACTGGATTAATATAATACGCTACCGATTTGATAATGCTGCACTCACGTAACCTTTAGCCTTCGTAGGCACAGTAATTTAATTTTCCACTTTAAGGTGCAGACTAGCTGCACCTATTGAGAGGATTTAGACGTCCCTCGCTTTACCCGAGTCTAACACACACACTTACTACTTTAACACTTTACACTCACACTTACATTTACAGAGGCGATAGTAGCCTATATGTGCTTTTCGCCTTAAAAATAACAAAAAAACTCTTCATTTTGTTCCGATGTAAGTCTCATAACTTAGCCTCCTCGGTGGCCTTAGTGGATAGCGTATTAGGCTTTCACACCGAGTACCCGGGTTCGAATCCCGGCTGGGGCTTGGCATTTTCATACGCTATAAATCATCCCATCGTCTACATTAGTCCAAGCGTGCACAATAGTCGGACGTTAAACACCAAAAAAAGTCTCCTAACTGTTCTACATTTTTGGGAATATATACTGTTGAATGTAGCTCTCTAATAAACCGTATGGATGTTCTCATCCTTCTATTACTCAACCAAGTTTGTACACTCTTTCTTGTTAAGTTCCTACACAAAAAAGTTTTTCAAAGGCAAGTAAAAAAATTACGTACATTTAAAGCAACTCATTGCTTATCTCTATGAACACTCCATTAATACAATACTGTCATATAGTATAGCTACTTTCATTGCGTAAACGAATACTGGTAAAATGCCAGCATCCGGGATGAGTTAATTAGAACCAAACTTGCACGCCAGTCACTAACACCGTTATAGCAGGTCGCTCACAGGGCCAGTTAATACTTCAACTGGCACGCCAGTCACTAACACCGTTATAGCAGGTCGCTCACAGGGCCAGTTAATACTTCAACTGGCACGCCAGTCACTAACACCGTTATAGCAGGTCGCTCACAGGGCCAGTTAATACTTCAACTGGCACGCCAGTCACTAACACCGTTATAGCAGGTCGCTCACAGGGCCAGTTAATACTTCAACTGGCACGCCAGTCACTAACACCGTTATAGCAGGTCGCTCACAGGGCCAGTTAATACTTCAACTGGCACGCCAGTCACTAACACCGTTATAGCAGGTCGCTCACAGGGCCAGTTAATACTTCAACTGGCACGCCAGTCACTAACACCGTTATAGCAGGTCGCTCACAGTGCCAGTTAATACTTCAACTGGCACGTCAGTCACTAACACCGTTATAGCAGGTCACTCACAGTGCCAGTTAATACTTCAACTGGCACGTCAGTCACTAACACCGTTGTAGCAGGTCACTCACAGTGCCAGTTAATACTTCAACTGGCATGCCAGTCACTAACACCGTTATAGCAGGTCGCTCACAGTGCAAGTTAATAGTTCAACTGGCACGCCAGTCACTAACACCGTTATAGCAGGTCGCTCACAGTGCCAGTTAATACTTCAACTGGCACGCGAGTCACTAACACCGTTATAGCAGGTCACTCACAGTGCCAGTTAATACTTCAACTGGCATGCCAGTTACTAACACCGTTATAGCAGGTCGCTCACAGTGCAAGTTAATAGTTCAACTGGCACGCCAGTCACTAACACCGTTATAGCAGGTCGCTCACAGTGCCAGTTAATACATCAACTGGCATGCCAGTCACTAACACCGTTATAGCAGGTCGCTCATAGTGCCCGTTAATACTTCAACTGGCACGCCAGTCACTAACACCGTTATAGCAGGTCGCTCACAGTGTCAGTTAACACTTCAACTGGCACGCCAGTCACTAACACCGTTATAGCAGATCGCTCACAGTGCCAGTTAATACTTCAACTGGCACGCCAGTCACTAACACCGTTATAGCAGGTCGCTCACAGTGCCAGTTAATACTTCAACTTGCACGCCAGTCACTAACACCGTTATAGCAGGTCGCTCACAGTGCCAGTTAATACTTCAACTGGCACGCCAGTCACTAACACCGTCAGTCACTAACAGCGTTATAGCAGGTCGCTCATAGTGCCCGTTAATACTTCAACTGGCACGCCACTAAACAAGTAACCTGGCATATATCACTGTGTTACAGGCCAATATGGACATAAACTCAGTGGAGTGGTACGAAGGTGAGACCAAATTCTACATAAACACAGAAGGCTGTGGCTACCCGCCGCGCGTCAACTGCAGCGTGTTCGCCAAGCAATACGGCTACAACAACCTCGGCAAACCGTTCCCGTGCTACTACAGCCGCAACTACCCGGAGAAAGTAGTGGCCAGGTACAGTTGGGACGACAATCTCAGGCATCTCATCCTGTCGCTCATCATTCCCAACGTCCTGTTCGGCGTGTCCATCGGGGTGCTAAGCTACTGGTACTGTCCCGGGTGTAACCGGCCCGGATGTGGCGTCGAGAATAACACGTACGTCGAGAAATTCGAAACTAAAGACGAGTAAGTATCACTTACAGTAAAATACAATATTTATTATTTATTATTAAGGCAATTATTGGATTTAACATGTTAGATTTAGAAACTGTTCGAATGTAATTTCATTCGTAGCTATCCGAACAGGTTATCACACAAAAACACATTAAGTAATATATGAGGTGTGTTCAGAAAGTAACGAGAATTGTAATTTTTTGAACAAAATATTTATTTATTCTTCTACATTGATGTTGTCGCCTTCAAAATAGTCCCCATTGGAGATTATGCACTTGTGCCAGCGCTTCTTCCAATCCTCGAAACACTTCTCAAACTCGATCTTTGAGATAGCCTTTAGTTCTTTCAGCGATGCGCTTTTAATGTCATCTGCGGCTGTAAAACGACGGCCCTTTAAGGTTCTCTTTATTTTTGGAAATAGAGAAAAGTCACATGGAGCAATGTCTGGCGAATATCGAGGCTGGGGCATTGTTACAGTATTGTTTTTGGCCAAAAATTCAGGAAAAAGCAAAGAAGTGTGAGCTGGTGCATTATCGTGGTGCAAAAGCCATGAATTTTTTTCCACAGATCAGGGCGTTTTTTTCGGATTGCTTCACGCAAACGGCGTTGAACTTGTAGTAGTATTTATTGACCGTTTCACCTGGTGGCAGGAATTCATGATGCACTATGCCATTAATATCGAAGAACACAGTGAGCATAACCTCCACGTTCGACCGTACTTGTCGAGCCTTTTTCGGTCTTGGCGAGCCAGAATGCCTTCACTGGGATGATTGAGTCTAGTTTCGACGTCATATCCGTAAACCCATGTTTCGTCACCTGTTATAATACGTTTCAGTAATTCTGCATCGTCGTTGACTTCATTTAGTGACTCCTGAGCAACTTCCATTCGCCGCTGTTTTTGTTCAAAATTCAACAATTTTGGAATGAATTTTGCAGCCACGCGTTTCATACACAAAACATTGGAAACAATGTCATGACATGATCCAATCGATATGCCAACATCATCAGCGACCTCTCTAATTGTGATTAGGTGATTGTTCATAACCATTTCTTTCACTTTTTTCACGTTTTCGTCGGTTGTTTATATGCTGGGGCGTCGAGGGTGTTCATCTTCAACGTCTTCACTGCCTTCTTGGAAACGCTTATACCACTCGTAAACTCTTGCTTTACTCATAGCAGATTCACCATAGGCCTTTGTTAACATTTCACAAAGTTTGTTACACTTTATTCCATTTTTTATGCAAAATTTTGTACATCCATTTCTTTTAACAAAGGAAAATCGCCGAGCTCATAAAAACACGTCTAACCTTAGTGGCTGTCACAGACAAAGTCAACAATGAAAACAGCTGAAAGTTTTATCATACTTCAAGGGCATGTATACCAACATAATAAAAAAAAATGTTTGACAATCGGACTCTCCAAGCCCGCGAAATTTAAAGATTCTCCTTATTGTTTGAACACACCTCGTATACTGTTAAAGCTGAATATTCTTCTAATTCCCCTTCCCCCAAATACTGCAGCATCGAAGAGTACACGCCACCACTTTTCCATGTTAAGATATTCCATTCTGTTTCCATCTTTGTAGCAGTATTGTGCTGGCTTACTTTATCTACAAAAAAACATCACATCCTAAATCTGCCTTATCCTTTCGTACTTTAAAACGTTCACGTTTCTTTTTTCTGAAATTATTTCTAAATATACCGCGAGTCATCTTGTTCAATGATTTAGACTCCAGTACACTTGTGCAATTTCTGAACTACTATAACGTTCCCGTAATAAAAATTTGGCAAATGTTTAATTTTTTTTATGTTCTTCTTCTTTTCTGCTAGCATTATTGTCCCTATGTTCAGTATAATGATCTGCCTTCCCTAGCTTCGTTAATTCTACTTCGTTGACGCATTTCGGAGAACCTCCATCTTCAAAAACTATATCTATACTGGTCACCAATATTACGGCTCGTCCTATTTATAATTTTCTAGCTCCACGTCGTAACCCTCCTCTATTCATCACGTGTACATTATCCTGACTTCTGATTGGTTCTTCAAAATCATACGTTTTTTAATGTTACCACTTAAATGTTTAATTCTTCGCTAGCTACAGAGGAGAAGGGGTGTGGGCTACTGGTAAAATTTCATGAACCATTTGTTGAGCGCCACGTTGTCTTTAATTTTAAGCTAATTTATACCCCACTGTTTAGGCCAAGACAACTGGAATGCCTGTGCGAGGTTACTTAGCCTCACTCCAGAACAGACAGGTCGGTCGTCTCAAGCTGTTTATTTAGCGTATCATCTTATTGATATTGCACAATTCAACTTATATTTGCATTAGGTGTCTTACTGAGGGTCTGAGATGTCTCACTACAATTATTAAATATTTTTAGTTTAAATTATTAGTTTATCGATCCTAAGTTTTTTAGTATCGATACACAGTTTTTTTTTAAACAACTAACCTAACCTATCGATCCTAAGTTTCTTAGCATTGATACTAAGTTTTTTAAAACAACTAACCTAACCTATCGATCCTAAGTTTTTTAGTATCGATACAAAGTTTTTTTAAAAGAACTAACCTAACCTATCGATCCTAAGTTTTGTAGTATCGATACTAAGTTTTTTAAAAGAACTAACCTAACCTATCGATCCTAAGTTTTGTAGTATCGATACTAAGTTTTTTAAAACAACTAACCTAACCTATCGATCCTAAGTTTTTTAGTATCGATACAGTACTAAGTTTTTTTTAAACAACTAACCTAACCTATCGATCCTACGTTTTTTAGTATCGATACAAAGTTTTTTTTTTAAACAACTAACCTAACCTATCGATCCTAAGTTTTGTAGTATCGATACTAAGTTTTTTAAAACAACTAACCTAACCTATCGATCCTAAGTTTTTAGGATAGATCCTAAATTTTTTAAAACAACTAACCTAACCTATCGATCCTAAGTTTTGTAGTATCGATACTAAGTTTTTTAAAACAACTAACCTAACATATCGATCCTAAGTTTTGTAGTATCGATACTAAGTTTTTTAAAAGAACTAACCTAACCTATCGATCCTAAGTTTTGTAGTATCGATACTAAGTTTTTTAAAACAACTAATCTAACCTATCGATCCTAAGTCTTAGTATCGATACTGAGTTTTTTAAAACAACTAACCTAACCTATCGATCCTAAGTTTTTTAAAACAACTAACCTAACATATCGATCCTAAGTTTTTTAGTATCGATACTAAGTTTTTTAAAACAACTAACCTAACCTGAACAAGCACCGACAGAAGTATAATAATTAACTTCAGATGCGCAGAACTCAAAGAATCAACCTCCAACGCGCACTGACCTAATCTATAAAGTGTATTATTTATATCTATAAACTACCTAATCTATACAAGTACTGTACCACAAATAACTACAAAGGGAATTTTAAATTCCTTCCGCTGTCGCCCTGCTCGATCACCACGAACCACACCAACCACTCTGTCCTTTCATTTCCCTTATTCGTACGGACTCCAGTAATAAATAAACACATGATCCTAAGAAATTAAATGAAATCCTCATAAATTAACCTAAGAAACTCTTTTCTGATCTGACATTATGTTGTAACGTTTATGTTAATAATATGTTTTAACAAGAAACAATGGTTTTATCAGGTAATCACTGTCAGCTATCGAACGGAAGGCATCATATCGGAGATGGCAAGTAACACTCATCTCCTTTTATAAATGGAGATGATTCTCGATATGAAGGTTAACATAAGTTGTCTTGCCTTAGGATTATACTTCGTATATATTCTGGAAGCGCTGAGAAACGTCTGGCCACTTTAATATCTTGAGTTAGAATTACTTTTAATTTCAAAACTTTAAAGGCATTGAAATTCGGAGCCGTAGATGATGTGATATCATTCAGTTATTTTTATTCGTCAACAATAAGAATATTTACCTTAAACGTATTACAATCGCGATGGGGTCATATGACCAAAAGATCAAACAACAAAAAGTTCATTCAACCAAATTCTATACTAAAATTTTGGCCCAATGAACGTTTGGTCATATAAACCGTGTTTTTATTATTATTATGTTTTTATTATTATTTTAAACGCCATCATACTACTTACCCAGTCCAACTTAATTATTTAGCATTTAAATGTTAATTCTATAACAGTGACGTTTTATACATTTATTATATATTGGTAGATGTGAATAATAAATGTTTACATTATTTTAAACGCCATCATACATCATACTAGTTACCCAGCCCAACTTAATATTTAGTATTCAAGTGTTAATTGTATAACAGTGACATTTTATTCGTGTATTATATATTGATAGGTGTGAAAAATAAATGTTTAAATTATGTTAAACGCAACCATACTACTTACCCAGTCTTAATAATTATTTAATATTCAAGGGTTAATTGTATAATGGCGTGTATTATTAATTTAAATATTTAGCATTGAAACTTACCTATGTGCAATAATAAAAAAGTGAATATATAAAATATTACAGTATATTCAACTGTAGGCCTAAACAATAAAACAATATAGTAATGACTGGTCTGGGTATGTACTATAATGGCGTGTATTATTAATTTAAATATTTAGCATTGAAACTTACCTATATGCAATAATAAAAAAGTGAATATATAAAATATTGACAGTATATTCAACTGTAGGCCTAAACACTAAAACAATATAGTAATGACAGGTCTGGGTATGTAGTGTAATGGCGTGTATTATTAATTTAAATATCAGTAATGACACTGATCTATATGCAATAATAAAAAAGTGAATATATAAAATATTACAGTATATTCAACTGTAGGCCTAAACAATAAAACAATATAGTAACGACTGGTCTGGGTATGTACTAAAATGGCGTGTATTATTAATTTAAATATTTAGCATTGAAACTTACCTATATGCAATAATAAAAAAGTGAATATATAAAATATTGACAGTATATTCAACTGTAGGCCTAAACACTAAAACAATATAGTAATTACTGGTCTGGGTGTGTAGTGTAATGGCCTGTATTATTAATTTAAATATCAGTAATGCCACTGATCTATATGCAATAATAAAAAATCGTGTTTTACAAAATATCCTCCTTCGAAGAAAATACGAACCTCTACGTTAATTACACAGTTTTGGTCGAATGAACCTTTGGTTGTTTGATTTTTTGGTCATATGAACCGCTCTGTTAAAAACATGGTTCATATGACCAAAAGTTCATTCAACCAAAATATTTCAGTATAATTTGGTAGAATGAACTTTTGGTTGTTTGATCTTTTGGTCATACAAGCTTTTCCCTTACAATCTTAGTATTAATTATAGCATTTTTTATTATCTCTAATAATATCGCAAATTGACAGTTATAATTTAGCTCCTATCAAAAATAACACCTGATCAAAGTTTTATAAGCTGAATTTATAAAAATTTGCCTTTATAAGCTGTTCTAAGAGTTGAACCTTTATTTTATATACGAAAACTTTCTAATCCCAGTAGCATTTCCTGTTGGCCCATTGTTGGTACTTTGTTTTCACACACGGTTGGGCAACGGTTAAAATTGGCACAAATGCCTACCAATTAATGACGAACTAAATCCCAAAACAGGGTCAACAATTAAACATCACCAAAAAACCAACAAAGAAATTGTTGGCCCAACTTACTCCCAACAGTTACCCAACTAACTTTCAATGGTAACCCTACTAATTACCAACATGTTTAAAGTATTATATTTCTATTCAATTGATTAGTGAACTTAATAGTAATCATAACTTCTCTACACTCGCGAACATATTTGAATACCTTTTATTATCAAATGTAGACTATTCTTACTCGAAGTAATATATAATATGTAGCTTTAAATTTTATATTATAATGTACATATTATTTTGAATAAGAATACATATTGATTTTGATAAGAAAATATATTCAAACGTGTTCGCGAATGTAGAGAAGTTATGATTATTATTAAGTTCATTAATCAATTAAATAAAATATAACACTAAGCGTATTGGTAATTAATAGGGTTAGGCCTACTATTGAAAGTTAGTTGATTAACCAACATGGCATATTTCGTTACTGAAACAAGGTTATTTTACAAAAAGAGACAAAATTCACACAAACAAAATTTATTTAAATGGCAATTGTGAAAAGCCAAATCAAAAAAAGCACTATAGCACCAGATTAAAACTATACTGTACTGTACACAGTGTACGCGTTAGTGTGTGACAACAAAAGAAGTAAACCAGTAACGGACAAACTTTCACTTTTCCACAGTGCTGGCAATATTTCAAATAATAAATACATCATAAAATCATCCATAGTAAATGATTATAGAAGTAGAAACAAAATAAGATTTTTAAAATTTTTTAATCATTGTAACACTATTGTTAGTATAGTAATTAAAGATATATAAAAAAAATTGTTCTGTTGTTGGCAATTCTGTGTAAGTCATCACGTGCGCTTGCACTTTGCAGTAAATTTTACAACATCGATAAAATACTATTATACTAACAAATAAGACACTATTTTTAAACTTTTGGAATAATTATACCGTATTTAATTTACGAGATATTTATTTTAACAAAATATTTTTTATATTTTCTGCCAACTAAGAATTAATGTTGGGCCAACAGCAGAGGTTTTCATGAACGTAACAGTTGGCCTAGCAAACAAACAGCTCGTTGGCCCATTGAAGATAATTCGATGGCGTATTAACTAACCATTGCTCAACTTTGCCGACAAAATCCCAACATTGGGCCAACAATGTGTGCTACTGGGGAACTTAATCACAATGTTTCAAAACGTCCATTATAATCAAAACTGTTTAATTTTATCGAAACATTCGTTACCAAAAACCCGTGTCACTCAAGATTTTAAGGTGCGCTGACACTTTCTCCTAAGCCCTACACAACACACCAGCTTACAGAGTACAAACTGCCCTGCTGACTTCGGCACGTATACCAGGTTCCATACAAAAACGATGCAATGTATCTTTTCCGCTTACTACAGCACCTGTATAAGC
This sequence comes from Callitettix versicolor, assembly GCA_022606455.1. Lineage (NCBI taxonomy): Eukaryota > Metazoa > Arthropoda > Insecta > Hemiptera > Cercopidae > Callitettix > Callitettix versicolor. The sequence goes on along the minus strand of CM040189.1, from coordinate 4,851,973 downwards.
ACTATATTATTCGCACTTTAAACTTATTATAAATACACAATCATTTAAAACTTTTACCAGCAAATATGTACATCTAGCACAACACCCGTTGCATTATCAACTGGGCAAAGTAATACTTTTTAGAAACATTTTTATATAATTTTTTTTATTGCTATGGATAAATTATATTTTTAAGCAATTTCAATTAAAAAATGATCTACTAGGGCGGTCATTGTGGTATAACCCAAAAACTGATCTTTGACAGAAGTTTATATATACGAGGGTTGTCCGTAAAGTAAGGTTCCCAAGGCGCTAAAGTCGCTACGAACGCTGTTACACGGGATCCGGTGACCTTGGCTTGCAGCTTGGTTCCCCCTCTCCCAATCCCCACTCTGTGAGCCGTCTGCGACGCTCGGTTTTGGTTTGGCAGCCGTTAGTAATGGAATTCTTATGTCTTCCGCCAGGTGCGAATTTCGCTCTGTAATTCGTTTTTTTTTTTGTGCAAAAACACTACACCGATGGACATTCATTCCCACTGTGTGAAGTCTACGGAGAAAAATGTATGAACATAAAACACGTGCGCAAATGGTAGACAGAATTCAAAGACGAACTTACATCGTTCTGAATGTCCATTTTTTTCGGACGAAATGATTGCGGAAGTGGAAGAAGCAAGGGTGACTGTTTTGGAGCCCTCCGAGATGATCGCTGATGTCAGAAAGACTTGCATTGATAAAATTTTGTCAGACCATTTAGGTTATAACAAAATTTGTGTGCAAAGTGGGTCCTAAAACAGCTTACAGCAGACCACAAACAGCAACGGATTGATGCGGCCCGCGAATTTCTTTAGGCCTAAGAAACCGATGGCGAGAAATTATTGGACTCAATTGTCACTGGAGTCGAGAACTTGGTACACTACATGACACTGGAAAGAAAGAACAATCACGTCAGTGGAAACATCCAGAGTCACCGAAGCCGCGGAAGTTCAAACAAACACTGTCTGCCGGCAAAGTCATGCCGAGCGTGTTTTGGGACGGGAAGTGGTTATTATAGTGCGAATTCATGAATACCGACACAACTGTGAGACGTTAAAGAACCTTCGCCGCGCGATTCAAAACAAGGCGAGAGGCATGCTCACGAAGGGAGTTTGTTTCCATCAACACAATGCTCGTTCATACACCGCCCGGTAACAACAGATCTCATCAACCAATTTGGATGAGATACTATCACACATCCGCCGTACAGCCCGGACTTAACCCGAAGTGACTACCATCTCTTCCCTAATTTGAAGAAACACTTAGGTGCATCGATCTTAACGCGATTATGTCGAAAAGTAGAATACTGTGTAAGCTTTCCAAAAATGTATTATTCAATGCAAATAAATATGTTTTTCCTTGTGAAAAATTATTGGAACCCTTATTTTACGGACAACCTTTGTGTGTATGTGTGTATGTGTGTGTGTGTGTGTGTGTGTGTGTGTGTGTGTGTGTGTGTGTGTGTGTGTGTGTGTGTGTGTGTGTATATATATATATATATATATATATATATATATATATGTGTGTGTGTGTGTGTGTGTGTGTGTGTGTGTGTGTGTGTGTGGTTCTCGTATATACTTATTCCTTCACAGATAGAAAAATGTCAATCACATTGAAAACCGGTGTCCCTGCTTCCGTTCGTCAATAGAGACAGGACTGGTGTATATGGGTCGGTCTTTTACTTTAACTGTTTAAGGTTTGAGAAGAGGAATTACTACGGCTTCCAACCACGCATCAGGAAAACGTGTTCCTCAAATATACGCTTATATTACAGCGAGGAGAGCTAATTTACCTCACGTTGGAAGATGAGTATACATGTGTACATCATAGAGTATACAATGTCATCAGGACCTGGAGTACGATCCTGAGTGACAGGGCAGATTTAAGCCCAGAAGCCCAGAAAGTGTAAATAAATAATTCAAAGGCGAGTTCCCAGATGGACCGAGAGTGAACTATATGTATATATATATATATAGTGTGTGTGTGTGTGTGTGTGTGTGTGTGTGTGTGTGTGTGTGTGTGTGTGTTATTTTAGGGCGAAAAACACATTGAGGTTATCATCGCCTCCCTGAATGTAAGTGTGAGTGTAAAGTGTTAAAGTTGTAAGTGTGGTGTTGTAAGTGCGTTAGTCTTAGGTACCGCGAGGGACGTCTACATCCTATCAATAGGTGCAGCTAGTCGGCACCTCCCTGCCGTACAGGATATATATTTGTGTGTGTATGTGTGTGTGTGTGTGTGTGTGTGTGTGTGTGTGTGTGTGTGTGTGTGTGTGTGTGTGTGTGTGTGTGTGTCTGTGTGTGTGTGTGTCTGTGTGTGTGTGTGTGTGTGTATTAGCAACATCACGTTAGACGTTTCGGTCCGATTTGATTCAAACTTGCCTCGACAATTGACTTTGTTAACACAAGTTCGTTTTGGCATATGCAGGTTGCTAATATTGCGGTTTAGCCCATAACTTGGAACTAGTTTTAAATTGTAAGAGAAACATTTCTGAAGCCCCTTTTTCGTCAATAATCTCGTAAAAGTCTGGTTTTCGCAGTGCGATCGAATGTTGTTCAAATATTTCAAAATAACCGAAAGGGTTCGGGAGCTATCGAAATGAAACGATAAATCGGATTGATTTCTTTAAAAATCTGATTTTGCTCTAACGAAGAAACTGTTATAGTTTTACTTCGGATTGACAGTAGTGTACTGAATTCAAATAGGAATTTTCGACTCAAATTTTAACAAAATCTAACGAATCGATTATGAAAAGTTACAATGATCCCTAGTTTTTTGTTGAAACGTTTCGAACGGAGTTATTTTTAAAGAAGTACATTAAATGTGTGAAAGTTTGTGCGTAAACTTTTCGCAGAACTAATTTGAAGTTGCAAAGCCTACCAAAGTTTAATATGTATTTTTTTTAAGCTTAACTCATGACAATAAACCAGCAGTTGTTTTTATGTCTCAGAGCCGCCTCGGTGGCCTAGTTGATAGCGTATTGAGCTTTCACCCCGAGTACCCGGGTTCGATTCCCGGCCAGGGCTTGGCATTTTCATATGCTATAAATCATCCCATCGTCTGCATTAGCCCAAGTGTGCACAATAGTCGGACGTTAAACACAAAAAAATATTTTTATGCCTTACCCCTAAATATAGCTGAATAATTAATATTTACAATATCAATTACTGAAATTCTTTACCGCAATAGGATTGGATTTGCGTGAACATCTGTACTAACAAATTCTGAATCGAACTCGAAGTTACATATAATTTTACTTGATATATTTTGCAGGGAAGACGAGGAAGAAGAGTTCGATGAAGACTATTGAGATTTCGTCCTACGCAGGAAGTAACGGTGCCAACACTTGCGACGGGTTCGGCCGAGTTTTACTAATTTTAAAACAAAAACAATGAAGCGGATTGACTGTCTTCCCATAGTTAGTTTCAAACTTATACTCACTTCAGACATCTAATAGCGGTCACGTGTAGCGAGTGCATGAAACGTTTATTCTAAATAACCGATAGTTAAATTTATAACTAACATCTTTTCATTGGCTCTCTCAAACTTACTTTAATAGTTAGCGACAAAACTATGACTAGCTGGTTTAGAATATCGAATTAACTATCGAAAACATCTTACGGCTTAATATTATACGGATTGTAGTGAAATTTTAAGTGAGAAAACGTGAAAGTTACGTTTGAAAAGAGGAAAGCATTTATCGAAAATCGGTCCCGAATAGTGTGAAAGTATAACGATTTCAAAATACTTAAACTTATCTGATACAGTAAACGTTGACGCAATAATCGGTCTTGTTTGAATCGTCATGTCTGATCAAAGAGAGTAGGCTGTATTAAATACATAATTTAAATATTATGTAATGTTTTTTCACAAACATTATTTTCGTAAATTTATGGGTGGCTGGAAACACTAAAATTTGATACGTCATTTACCGCAGAGGGTCGAAACCCATTTTAAAAACAAACACGTCAAAAAGAAACGCTCCTAAATGTTCATGCTAATATAAATGTTGTTCACCGGTTTTCGAAATTGGATTATTTCATATTTTCACAAAAATAAACAAAAATGACTTTTCGATAAAATACTCGTTGTTTAGATAATCGATTCCCAATTAACGAGTTTGAAATGCCCCCTACAAAACACAGACATGACTGCGAACAATCGTATATCATTAAATTTAAATTAACAAAATCCTCCTTGTCTATTTTTCACTCTCACTAAGGTGCTATGTTCAACGTTAGGATTTAAAAATCAATCAAACGAACAAGTATTAATCGACTCTAAAAATACTAAAGGTAAAAAATCTATTATATATTGTACATACTGTTTCATGATGTACATATTTCGAAAGGTTGTGATATTTAAATGTCGTGTATGATTTGTTAAACCCGTTCCGCGAAATTAGTTTATATTCAAGTGTTTAGTCTTCAGTAATAGTGTCTGTCTGCTTTGTTTAATTAATAGTGATAGTTAACTTGAAAATGTATTAAGAGGTTATGCTGTAAGAAGGTATCTGTGAATGAAGGCTTGGCGTTAGATCTTGCAATGTATAACTCAAATACGGCTGCTTATTTGTTTTGATTGCAACAAAATTGAAAAATGTTTACGAAACACGTTTTAAAAATTTGGTTAACGAAAATTTGTGTGAAGTTTGCTAAAAATCAAAACAGATAATATAATTCAAAAAGTGGTAAAGAACATTCTACAATATATTTTTAGTATTTTATTCTAAAAGACAATCTTTTATAATTTAAACGCGTCGAAAAATGTGTAAAATAAATTTGTTTTCTTCAATACTATTAATGTATCGTGTAGTATCAAAGTGTGATTAAATATAATCCATTTGCAGTTAGTAGATTTTCAAAAATTAAACGCGAAGAGATAATTTGAAAAATAGTAACAAGTGAAGATCTCGTATTACAAAAAAAATCTCGATAAAATAACTGTAACATTACTTTTTCAAGAAAAACATACAATAAAAAAATTCCTATCCTGGAACACTAAACTAAGGCACTACCAAACGGTAGTTAGGCCAGCAGTCCTCTACGCGGTGGAAACACTTAAACTGCATACAGCTCAGGACGTAGAGAAAATAGGAAAGATGGATTTTACAGAAAATATTGGGTCCAGGGAGTAACACAGGGTTAGAATATAAACAGAGGTATATTCATTCCAAAATAGAAAAAATAACAGACGTATTCAGGAAAAGGAGACTTCAATTCTACGGACACATATACAGAATGGAGAACACCCGACTGACTAAACAGATCTTCACAATATTAAACAAGCACAGGAACAAGATAACCTGGTTCACAGAGATAGACAAGGACCTGGTAAACTCAGAAATAGACTCAGAAATTTTAGGAGATAGAGCAATATTCAGAAGTACAATACGGCAACTTGAGTTGCGGGAGAATAAAAGACCCACGTGCAGGAGAGGAAGAGAGTGGACGTAAGAGGACAGAGTAAACCACTCAAGGAAAATGAAGGAAGCATGGGCTAAGAAGTTGATAAAGTGTGCCCTCTAAATGGGCTATTCGAAAAAAAATAAACTGTAACATAAAGAAATAATATAAAAGAAGAAGAAACGCTGAACAGAGAGATTTTTAGAAAGAGGATATTGAGTATGGAGGCATTCCAAGGAAGATTGCAGAAGAAACCTGGTGCGAAGTGGTCCGAAGACAGAAAGAAGCTGCATAGTGAAAGGATGAGGGAGTATTGGAGGGAACGGAAGTGAAAAGAGTTGGGTGTGAAGAATTGAAATTGTCACGTGGTCCCTAGCAGGCCTCATCGAAAGAAGAAGAAGAAACTGTAACATAAAATCTTCACGCTAACTTAGCAACCATATTAAAACAATAGCTTTGCTGTCGTTACGTAACATAAATATTATAATTACACACTGACTACAAACGAACAGACCACACTGCACATGGAGTACGATTTAGAGAATAAGAAAAACAGATATTCGTATATTCAAGTCATACTTAAAAACTCGATAACTTATTTACAACCAAACCAAAGTTTAAGTTTCTTCTAATAGCGGTGTTATTAGTTAGCAAAGTACACTTAAGCAGCTGTATTAATCTCAACACGGATTCAGTAAAGTATTGTATAGCTTTAATAACTATTTAATAGTTTAATATACTTCACCAAACAAGCAGAATATTAATTCAAAATATTTTATTGGAAAATAAAAACAGAATAAATTCACATAGTGAAAGATTAGCCTAAAACTATTACATTAATACTAAACTGATATTCAATTAGATAATTTTAAAGTTATTAGATTATTATTAAATTTGTTGTTTTTTAATATTAGATATTATGGTGAGTTATTTAAAAAAATATTAAAATTTTATTATTGTTATGTTTATGTGTTCTGTATATGCAGAAATTTATGAATATAAATATACATACAATGATGTTAAAATATTAAGCTTATGGACTCCACAGTTAAAACCTCATTAATTTTGAAAATCTCAAAATACTAACATTCGAAAAAAATTAGTTGAAGTACTGTATTTAAAACTTAACATCCAACTAAAAACTCTAGACTGGTATTGTTAGGCCAACACATATATATTCGAAAAAACCATGGAGTTTTAGAGGAAACCTCTGTATTTAGAACTTGATAATCAACTGAAACTCTAGACTGTATTTGTTAGATCACCACATAAGTGACACATTAGAGGAAATTATACACCTTTAGAGGAAACCTCTGTATCAGTACTTGTTAACAAACCTAAAACTCTAGACTGTTTCTGTTACACCACCACATATGTGACACATTAGAGGAAATTATACACCTTTAGAGGAAACCTCTGTATCAGTACTTGTTAACAAACCTAAAACTCTAGACTGTGACTGTTAGACCACCACATATGTGAAACATTAGGGGAAACTATACACTTTTAGGGGAAACCTCTGTATTATAATTGTTAACAAACCTAAAACTCCAGACTGTTACTGTTAGACCACCACATATGTGAAACATTAGAGGAAACTACACACTTTTAGAGGAAACCTCTGTATTAGTACTTGTTAACAAACCTAAAACTCTAGACTGTGACTGTTAGACCACCACATATGTGAAATATTAAAGGAAACTATACACTTTTAGGGGAAACCTCTGTATTATAATTGTTAACAAACCTAAAACTCTAGACTGTTACTGTTAGACCACCACATATGTGAAATATTAAAGGAAACTATACACTTTTAGAGGAAACCTCTGTATTTAGAACTTGATAATCAACCTGAAACTCTAGACTGTTTCTGTTAGACCACCACATATGTGACACATTAGAGGAAACTATACACTTTTAGAGGAAACCTCTGTATTTAGAACTTGATAATCAACCTGAAACTCTAGACTGTTTCTGTTAGACCACCACATATGTGAAAAATTAGAGGAAACTATACACTTTTAGAGGAAACCACTGTGTTAGTACTTGATAACAAACCTAAAACTCTAGACTGTCACTGTTAGACCACCACACATATGACACATTAGAGGAAATTATACACTTTTAGAGGAAACCTCTGTTAGAATTTGATAGCAAATCTAAAACTCTAGACTGTCACTGTTGTGACTCTAGACCACCACATATGTGACACATTAGAGGAAATTATACACTTTTAGAGAAAACCTCCGTATTAGTACTTGATAACAAACCTAAAACTCTAGACTGTCACTGTTAGACCACCACACATATGACACATTAGAGGAAATTATACACTTTTAGAGGAAACCTCTGTTAGAATTTGATAGCAAATCTAAAACTCTAGACTGTCACTGTTGTGACTCTAGACCACCACATATGTGACACATTAGAGGAAATTATACACTTTTAGAGAAAACCTCCGTATTAGAACTTGATAACAAACCTAAAAATCTAGACTGTATTTGTTAGACTACCACATATGACATATTAGAGGAAATTATACACTGATAGACTACAGCAGGCATGTCAAACGAAACCACAGACCGTTAAGAGAAATCGAAGTACTTAAAACTTGACAACCTTGAAGTTAATCTGTAGTCACTAAACATTCAACAACATAAATAATTATATTTTGAGATTCATATTAATGAGATTAGGCTGTAAATTATTTTATAAAATCTTTATCTTGACTTAGTATAAACTATTATTTCTGGGAACAAAGCAAACATTCGAGAAATATACGGATAATATAAAATTTGAAATAATAAACATTAAGAAAATTTTTAATTCAATCTATTGTGATTTCACACGATTTTTAATACAGAAATAATTGTTTGCTATTGTAAGTTAACTGAATTTTTATAATTTTTCTTATTCAAAAAAATATTTTACTAGTTATAGTTACGATAAACTATATGGGTTAGCATAACCACACTTATTTCACTGGAAACAATAAACTAATATCGTATATTGGAAATTATTTTATATATTTTATTTTTCTAGAAAGAAAATTATTTATTGATTTCTTCTGCTAATTATTATTTTGTCTCATGAGCAAACAAAAACATTTTCTATAGATCAATATAAATTTAACAACTTCTACAACGATGGTATTCATTTTTCTTCGTTGCATTTGATCACGTGGTACAGTAGGCTACTTTACAAATCGCAAATAATTTTCTAAGAATTGATGACTTTACGTAATTATATTTTCACAAAATTTACATTTAAAAAACGAAATATATTTTTTAATATTATTTTTTAAGTTAATGCGCGATAAAAAATATGACAGATATTAAAAAAACTTTTGCTTTCTGATAGACTGATAGTCCCAGGAAAATGTTACAGTCGTAATTGAATCGAAAGAAAACATTTAGATTTTTGCGAAATTTATCAAAATATGTAACGCAATAGAGCCTATGCTTCAAGATCTAATACACCAAGACTGCGTCCGAAAGATGTAAAAGCCATAAGGAACAATAGAAAGTCACTTTAATATATAATTATTTCTCTTATTTAGTACTTACAAGTTTTTACATAAAATTAGAAATAAAAAGTACAAAAACACAAAACTAGATTAATATCGATATGTATTCAATACAGTATTTGAATTTTAAGCTTTGCAATTTTATGAAATATACTATAAGTAAATGCTGTGTTCTGTTTTCTTATTTTCAAAGACTTCCTGAATTTTTAAAGTTATTAAAAATACTACTAAAACGCCCATAACGTAAGTAATTACATCACCAAAAAACAAAAAATGTACAGCCTACATTGTCAACAATGACACCAATGCATCATATTAAAATACGATTTATTTAATAGTCTTCTCATTCTCGAGATTCCAAAGACTAATCCGAAATATTTTCTCTCAGTTTATGTATCAATTTTTGTGGGAACAATATATCTACTCGTAATTGCAGATCCTCGATCACTTTTGTGGGAACAATATATCTACTCGTAATTGCAGATCCTCGATCACTTTTCTGGGAACAATATATCTACTCGTAATTGCAGATCCTCGATCACTTTTGTGGGAACAATATATCTGTTCGTAATTGCAGATCCTCGATCACTTTTGTGGGAACAATATATCTACTCGTAATTGCAGATCCTCAATCACTTTTGTGGGAACAATATATCTACTCGTAATTGCAGATCCTCAATCACTTTTGTGGGAACAATATATCTGTTCGTAATTGCAGATCCTCGATCACTTTTGTAGGAACAATATATCTACTCGTAATTGCAGATCCTCGATCACTTTTGTGGGAACAATATATCTACTCGTAATTGCAGATCCTCAATCACTTTTGTGGGAACAATATATCTACTCGTAATTGCAGATCCTCAATCACTTTTGTGGGAACAATATATCTACTCGTAATTGCAGATCCTCGATCACTTTTGTGGGAACAATATATCTACTCGTAATTGCAGATCCTCAATCACTTTTGTGGGAACAATATATCTACTCGTAATTGCAGATCCTCAATCACTTTTGTGGGAACAATATATCTACTCGTAATTGCAGATCCTCAATCACTTTTGTGGGAACAATATATCTGCTCGTAATTGCAGATCCTCGATCACTTTTGTGGGAACAATATATCTACTTGTAATTGCAGATCCTCGATCACTTTTGTGGGAACAATATATCTACTCGTAATTGCAGATCCTCGATCACTTTTGTGGGAACAATATATCTACTCGTAATTGCAGATCCTCGATCACTTTTGTGGGAACAATATATCCACTCGTAATTGCAGATCCTCGATCACTTTTGTGGGAACAATATATCTACTCGTAATTGCAGATCCTCGATCACTTTTGTGGGAACAATATATCTACTCGTAATTGCAGATCCTCGATCACTTTTGTGGGAACAATATATCTACTCGTAATTGCAGATCCTCGATCACTTTTGTGGGAACAATATATCTACTCGTAATTGCAGACCCTCGATCACTTTTGTGGGAACAATATATCTACTCGTAATTGCAGATTCTCGATCACTTTTGTGGGAACAATATATCTACTCGTAATTGCAGATCCTCGATCACTTTTGTGGGAACAATATATCTGTTCGTAATTGCAGATCCTCGATCACTTTTGTGGGAACAATATATCTACTCGCAATTGCAGATCCTCGATCACTTTTGTGGGAACAATATATCTGCTCGTAATTGCAGATCCTCGATCACTTTTGTGGGAACAATATATCTGCTCGTAATTGCAGATCCTCGATCACTTTTGTGGGAACAATATATCTACTCGCAATTGCAGATCCTCGATCACTTTTGTGGGAACAATATATCTACTCGCAATTGCAGATCCTCGATCACTTTTGTGGGAACAATATATCTACTTGTAATTGCAGATCCCGTAATGAGGGGTACGAAATGGAGATAGACAATTATAAATAGGACGGGCCATAATATTGGTTACCAGTATAGATATAGTTTTTGAAGATGGAGGTTCTCCGAAGCGCTTCAACGAAAGTAGAATTGACGAAGCTAGGCAAGGCAGATTATTATACTCAACACAGTGACAATAATCCTAGCAGAAAATAAGAAGAATATAAAAAGAAAATTAAATGATAGTTTAAATAAACATTTAAAACCCTTAATTTCAGTCAAGTATTCACACAATGCGCCCATTTTTTTGTTAAAGAGCTAAAACATATTTGTACGCTTAAACAATGTGATAACTTTATTGATTGTTCATGTTTTTTAGATTTCGCTTATAGAAATTTAGGCCTATTTACATTTTTAAATTAACGGAAGTAAGTACATACTGTAAGTGAAAACGCTGTAAGAAATTGTGACGACAATAGACATAAAAATCCTACTTACTGTCAAGTTTAAACGCGTAGCGTCTGTGTTAAAAGAGAAGTTAATCAATTTAGAAGTACTAAATATTGTGTTACAGCGATTACAATTTTAAAAGAAAAGTGAAAAAATTCCTGTTTAACAAACATCAAATTCCTATTCCTTTCAAGTTTCAAAATACGTCCAAACATTTCCTGAAACTTCCAACTGGCCAGCACATAACAAACTGTTTATAAAATCAAATACTCCTGCCGATTCGGTTTGTAATAACGTTGCAAGTTCGCATCTGACATCCTTACGTCGGTTACCTTACTATAAAATAATGGACTGAGCGAAGCAAGGTAATAATTCCAACTCGACGGTTCGGCCGTTTCATACTTCCGTTTCAAGATGGCGGCCTCTGATTTAACAATTATGAATGAACGCAGTTTTGGCCAAACGCATTAAACGATTGTTTTGAAATTTGGTACAAAGGTACCTTGTATGAAGCCTATACTATGTACGAGTAAGATGTTTCCCATTTATATCCGTTTCAAGATGGCGGCCTCAAATTTAACAATTATGAATGAACGCAGTTTTGGTCAAACGCATTAAACGATTGTTTTGAAATTTGGTATAAAGGTACCTTGTATTAAGCCCGTACTATGTACGAGTAAGATGTTTCCCATTTATATCCGTTTCAAGATGGCGGCCACTGATTTAACAATTATTAATGAAAACAATTTTGGCTAAACGCATTAAACAATTGTTTTGAAATTCGGAACAAAGGTCCCTTGTATTAAGCCTGTACTATGTACGTGTAAGATATTTCCCATTTATATCCGTTTCAAGATGGCGGTCTCAGATTTAACAATTACGAATGAACGCAGTTTTGGCCAAACGCATTAAACAATTGTTTTGAAATTCGGAACAAAGGTAGCTTGTAATAAGCCCGTATTATATACGTGTAAGATATTTCCCATTCATATCCGTTTCAAGATGGCTGCCTCAGATTTAACAATTATGAATGAACGCATTAAACGATTATTTTGAAATTCGATACAAAGTCCCTTGTATTAAGCCCGTACTATGTATGTGTAAGATATTTCCCATTCATATCCGTTTCAAGATGGCTGCCTCAGATTTAACAATTATGAATGAACGCATTAAACGATTATTTTGAAATTCGATACAAAGGTCCCTTGTATTAAGCCCGTACTATGTATGTGTAAGATATTTCCCATTCATATCCGTTTCAAGATGGCGGCCTCAGATTTAACAATTATGAATGAACGCATTAAACGATTGTTTTGAAATTTGGTACAAAGGCACCTTGTATTAAGCCCGTACTATTTACGTGTAAGATATTTCCCATTTATATCAGTTTCAAGATGGCGGCCACTGATTTGTAATGACGAGTGAAAGCAGTTTTAGCGAAACACATTAATTACTTGCACAAAGACCCAGGTAGTTGGCAGTTCCAACTTTCGATAGTGAAGTTAGAATATCTGCTCAAAGACACAAACAAAGACTACATCAGCACATTAATGTCGAGGCCCTTCAGCTACTCAACAACGATGGCACGGTTAGAAGATTGTAAAGAGTAAAACCATTTGAACTGTGTAGTTTTTAAGTCTCACTAATTACGAGACTGTTAGTTCTGAACTAGGTTACTGTCAGTGAATGGAACTTAGTATAACTTTTATGTATTAATTTAGGTCCAAAACAAATAGCTATATTCGTGTTGCACTAGATTGCTATAAAAAAAAAAAAAAACAAAAAATCAACTCGGTGGCCTAGTTGATAGCGTACTGGGCTTTCACCCCGAGGATCCGGTTTCGATTCCCGGCCAGGACTTGGCATTTTCATACGCTATAAATCATCCCATCGTCTGCATTAACCCGTGTTTAAAAAAAAAAAAAAAAAAAAAAATTAAAAACAATTTTTTAACAAAAAAACATTGTTTTTTTTTAATTTTCCACGAAAGTACATTATAAAGTCTAAACTACATTTGTGTAAGACTTTTTAAATTTACTCCCGTTTCAAGATGGCGGTCTCTACTTTAACCATGCCGAGTGAAGTTGTCGCTTAATTCCTTATTACTGGTTGAAAGTTATAATTTTGACAGATTAACGGAGAAAAAACATAAAATTTCCAATAATTTTGGTCCAGTTACATGTTTCCTAAAATGCTACAGTTTCTGGTTAAATTGGCTGATTACGTGTGCGACAGAGAGAAACCATCAAAGGCCAATTAATAAAGAAGGTTTACTGTTCATTGAAGTACACTATAGTGGTGAGGCAGAAAACACCAAACTGTTAAAAAAACTGCTTTTCTATAAACGACAAACAAACTGCTTTTTCAAACGGAAACAAGCAGTTTGATTTGGACTGGTTTATGATTTGTTAAACAATGAACGGACCTATTCGAACGTTGCCGCAAGCGCTAAAACTGTTTTCCTGTTGTTTGCCTGCTAACTGCTTTTCTTCGACCTGTTTTTATGCTTTTTTTCTTTATTCCAAAGTTGCTTGTTGCTTGTAGTGAAGTAAGAACTGTTTGATCAATGTCAAAGTTTATCTCTATTTTGTTGCGAGTTGTAGTAACAACCTCTCACGTTTAACTCTTCACCAGGCTCCAGCTCCATGGTGTATGAGGTAGTGGTGGTGCAGAAAACACCAAACTGTTTAAAAAAACTGCTTTTCTATAAACTACAAACATACTGCTTTTTCAAACGGAAACAAGCAGATTGATTTGGACTGGTTTATGATTTGTTAAACAAGGAACGGACTGTTCTACTCGAACGCTGCCGCAAGCGCTAAAACTGCTTTTCTTCTACCTGCTTTTATGCTTTTTCCCTTTATTCCAAAGTTGCTTGTTGCTTGTAGTGAAGTAAGAACTGTTTGGTCAATGTCAACGTTTATCTCTATTTTGTTGCGAGTTGTAGTAACAACCTCTCACATTTTGTAGATACAGAGCCTAATTTTATTTAAACATATTTTTTATATTTATTATCAATCATCAATATTTTTTAATCAACTAAAAATATTCTAAATCGTTTGCATTTTGGTAAATACGCAAAGGACTATTTAATTTTTAAGTAAAAAAAAGTGCTTCTATTAGAAATTCATTGCATTTTGTACATAAAATGGCTTACATAATTACAGTAGAGCGTCGATTATCCGAAGCCCGGTCATCCGAAACGTCGGTTAACCGAAAGCGGTGGCGCGGCGGCCTGACAGCGCAGCGGCCAGACAGTGCCGGCGCGGCAGCTCGACAGGAGTAGAGTTTCAATATAGAGTGTGCACTAGCACATACAGTGACGAGTCAGTCTCCGTGTTGTTTAGACCGTTTGTGCTTTTGTTTGTTTTGCTGTGTAATTACCGAACTTCAACTTTCTTTACCGAATGTAATTACCAAATGTTATTCTTTCTTTACCGAATGTTTAATTTTACTTTACCTAATGTTTATTTTTTCATTATCAAAGAGTTGTTTTGCTGTACAGAACACTGTATACTGTACTGCTTATATTTATCATATGTCATTAAACAACTGGATGAATTTATGTGCTGTACGTGTCTACTTGCTCCTTAAATTGGTTCTACCACTGTTAAATTATATCACACTACCTTTTTTCGAATATGTTCGTTTATCCGAAAAATCGATTATCCGAACACCCCCCTGCACCAATTGTTTCGGATAATCGACTCTACTGTATTACGTTTTGATAATGTAATTTAATTATTACTACACTTATAAGGATTATTTTTATCCTTTCTAAATGCTTTATACCCAAAAACAGTTAAGGACATGGTGTTAATGGGAATGAAAAGTAGTCTTAGAAAACTGAACGTATGTGCTTTATGTTTTAGCCGCTAATACAACTTTGAGTTTCAGTTTTGTAAACCTGTTTTTTTCCAACTGTTTTAAAAAGCAACTTTTTTTCCTCAACAAACAGTTTGTTGACGTTTTGTAAAAATAGCAGAAACGCCCACCTCTTAATACACTACTAGTTTACCGATTCACGTCTGTCCGGTAATGCACTCTATCATTCATTCCTGCAACTTACTTCTCTATTTCAATTCGGCAAGCACACGCCAGATAGCATTGCGGTCGCAGAGATTTCGGAACTGCGCCGTCGCGTGTCGCGCGTACGTCTCCTAGGTGATTCGATCACACTAGTTCAACGCAGCTCACGACATCCATCTCAACAGGTGAGTAGCCTACATGGTACACGCACCTCCAACAAATGCTAACAGCACAGTTTTGAAATAACAAAAATAATTACATCCATTAAACCTTTCTCTGTTTAGTCTTATTCGGATCAACAAGTGTTTATCAAGCACATATTCCTAACACTGTTTTAATACAAATATAAACACTGTTTTAACGCATAAGGGTGTAAAAATATATAGTTATAAGATATTGTAAAACCTTTATTGCACGTAATTAAAAATTTAAAGAACCATGTTATGTTAAGAACTTAAATGAAGAAAACGTATGGGTCGTTAACGCCTAGGTCATTTCTGCTCAATAGCAACGGATTAATTTAAAAAATCGTCTCAGTATATTTTGCTAAAATTTTGTCCATAGTATAGAACTACAATCAGTCTTGATCATTATTTTTATTAATAATAATCCACCACACTTAAAATACTTCATGAATTCTAACAGAAACTGACGGTGCGAGAGTCTATACATTCAAAAACGAAACTCGATGACGATCGGGGTTTATTTTTCCCATTTACATTGACGTATTTCAACTACAGTAAAAAGGTTTTATTTCCACAAATAAATACATTTTACACACAAAAATCCGTCCATCGTACGTGCAAATGATTTAAATATTTCTTTAAATTTTGTTTGTAGAAGAGATAACTTTAGTTTCGGGAGTCCAAACAAGTGGTTTTTAAAACGACGTCTTTGTAGCAGTCTACACCACAGATCAATCGCGTTGATCAACATTGTCACAGGTACACTTCACGAGATTTTGTCCCCTTAACGAGCCTAAATAAAGGTGTACACATTTTCAACGTTAATAAAAACCTTAAAAAGTAGCAATGCAAAACATTTAAAGAGCAAACTTTTCTCGAAAACAGTAATAGAGATGGAATCAAAGCACACATTGGAGCACGCACAGTCAATTTAATTAAGTCTTTTGGTTTTTCTGCGTTCTTCCCAGTATTTTTTCAATCTTATTGATCTCTGAAGTCTGAGTTCTTCCGAATATACTACGTTTCGTGGACTTTTTTCCCTAAACTGTAATTGGGTTTCCTGACTTTTTAAGATCGCTTTTTCCCTTCTTCCTGCCAATTGCTCCTTGGTTCCTCCAAGTCCTGTTCCACCTCCTTCAACCAGTTGTTCTTAACTTTACACTTCAGTTGGTAGTCCAATAATCTCCTCGTAAGTGTACTCTCCGGTAATCGAGTTAGGTGTCCAAAGAACATCTTTTCCTAAAAATGTTAGTGAGCTGCTCGTTGTTCCGATACAAGACCGCATTCGGCAATAGTCTGTACTGTCCCCCCAACAAATGTTTCTTATTAATTGTTAATTGTTCTTATTAATTGTTTGTTCTTACTCTCCTTTCCATTCTCTGGAGCTCCTCCGTTCTATTTTGGCTCTTTAGATTAAATAGGGTCTCCGAGGCCTACGTTACGCTTGCCCTTATGACCGTGTTATAATGCCTAAGTTTAGATTTACAAACCACTTTACTAAAGTAAAAAAAAAAACAGGAACACAATCAAAATAAACGTTTTTCAGGATTTAACACTACTATTTCCCGCAATATTCTCTTAAAATATAGTCTTTCTTTTTAAATTCAGCAGCTGTGTTGTCATTAAATTTTGACAAAATCGGACCTCTTAAAAAATTGACAGTTAAATAATTTCTATGGCAACTAAAAAAACAGTTTTTCTTATCGTCATTTCCCCTTAATTATTACAAATTAAATTTTACTGCAGACAGACGGACTTTATTTCGAACACCGCGTGTTCTACAAAATGAAAAACTATTCCGTCCTCATAAACTTCAATCTATTACAATTAATTTTTCGTTAATATGTAAAAACTTTAAGACAGTATCACAAATAAGACACACATTAGACATAAGGGATTGAACAATGCACCACCTTTAAGTGGAACTTGTGACAAACTGCGAACCTGTTTAGGCCTATGGGTAACAGTGTGATCTTATCAGCTATCACATCGAATTTTAATAATGGCATTTTCTATTATAACAGCTTATATAATCGTGGTAAAACATATAAGTTTAAAACAATTTTTTTTATTCTGTAATTCTATTAATTCAACCTTTAAGTAAGAGGTTTCGTTTAACAAGTTGCCTAATATTGTACACACAAAATGCATTAATTGATAAATCTGTAAAATTCATTGATGTTTTTTGATCGAGCGAAGCAAGAAATCACTTTATCCGACAGTTCGGCTCTTGGTTTGTGTGTTGTTTGTTTGTTACGTAATTGTGGCACAAACGCATTCACCGATTGTTTTGAAATTTGACAAGAGGTACCTTATATAAAGCCCTAATGACGAATGTGTAAGATTTTTCCCTTTTACTTTTGTTTTAAAATGGCGGCCTTTGATTTAACGTTTTTCTATTCTGCTTTAAGACGGCGGCCTCTGATTTAACGTGTTTCTATTATGCTTCAAGATGGCGGCCTCTGATTTAACGTGTTTCTATTATGCTTCAAGATGGCGGCCTCTGATTTAACGTGTTTCTATTATGCTTCAAGATGGCGGCCTCTGATTTAACGTGTTTCTATTATGCTTCAAGATGGCGGCCTCTGATTTAACGTGTTTTAATCTGCTTCAAGATGGCGGCCTCTGATTTAACGTTTTTTCTATTCTGCTTCAAGACGGCGGCCTCTGATTTAACGTGTTTCTATTATGCTTCAAGATGGCGGCCTCTGATTTAACGTGTTTTAATCTGCTTCAAGATGGCGGCCTCTGATTTAACGTTTTTTTCTATTCTGCTTCAAGACGGCGGCCTCTGATTTAACGTGTTTCTATTATGCTTCAAGATGGCGGCCTCTGATTTAACGTGTTTCTATTATGCTTCAAGATGGCGGCCTCTGATTTAACGTTTTTTTCTATTATGCTTCAAGATGGCGGCCTCTGATTTAACGTGTTTCTATTATGTTTCAAGATGGCGGCCTCTGATTTAACGTGTTTCTATTATGCTTCAAGATGGCGGCCTCTGATTTAACGTTTTTTCTATTCTGCTTTAAGATGGCGACCTCTGATTTAACGTTTTTATATTCTGCTTCAAGATGGCGGCCTCTGATTTAACGTTTTTCTATTATGCTTCAAGATGGCGGCCTCTGATTTAACGTTTTTTTCTATTATGCTTCAAGATGGCGGCCTCTGATTTAACGTGTTTCTATTATGCTTCAAGATGGCGGCCTCTGATTTAACGTGTTTCTATTATGCTTCAAGATGGCGGCCTCTGATTTAACGTGTTTTAATCTGCTTCAAGATGGCGGCCTCTGATTTAACGTTTTTCTATTCTGCTTTAAGACGGCGGCCTCTGATTTAACGTGTTTCTATTATGCTTCAAGATGGCGGCCTCTGATTTAACGTTTTTTTCTATTATGCTTCAAGATGGCGGCCTCTGATTTAACGTTTTTTTCTATTATGCTTCAAGATGGCGGCCTCTGATTTAACGTGTTTCTATTATGCTTCAAGATGGCGGCCTCTGATTTAACGTGTTTCTATTATGCTTCAAGATGGCGGCCTCTGATTTAACGTGTTTTAATCTGCTTCAAGATGGCGGCCTCTGATTTAACGTTTTTTTCTATTCTGCTTCAAGACGGCGGCCTCTGATTTAACGTGTTTCTATTATGCTTCAAGATGGCGGCCTCTGATTTAACGTGTTTTAATCTGCTTCAAGATGGCGGCCTCTGATTTAACGTTTTTTCTATTCTGCTTCAAGACGGCGGCCTCTGATTTAACGTGTTTTAATCTGCTTCAAGATGGCGGCCTCTGATTTAACGTTTTTCTATTCTGCTTTAAGACGGCGGCCTCTGATTTAACATGTTTTAATCTGCTTCAAGATGGCGGCCTCTGATTTAACGTTTTTCTATTCTGCTTTAAGACGGCGGCCTCTGATTTAACGTGTTTCTGTTCTGCTTCAAGACGGCGGCCTCTGATTTAAAGTGTTTCTATTCTGCTTCAAGATGGCGGCCTCTGATTTAACATGTTTTAATCTGCTTCAAGATGGCGGCCTCTGATTTAACGTTTTTCTGTTCTGCTTCAAGATGGCGGCCTCTGATTTAACGTTTTTCTATTCTGCTTCAAGATGGCGGCTTCTGATTTAACGTATTTCTGTTCTGCTTCAAGACGGCGGCCTCTGATTTAACGTGTTTCTGTTCTGCTTCAAGATGGCGGCCTCTGATTTAACGTTTTTCTATTCTGCTTCAAGACGGCGGCCTCTGATTTAACGTGTTTCTGTTCTGCTTCAAGACGGCGGCCTCTGATTTAACGTGTTTCTGTTCTGCTTCAAGACGGCGGCCTCTGATTTAACGTATTTCTGTTCTGCTTCAAGACGGCGGCCTCTGATTTAACGTGTTTCTGTTCTGCTTCAAGACGGCGGCCTCTGATTTAACGTGTTTCTGTTCTGCTTCAAGACGGCGGCCTCTGATTTAACGTTTTTTCTATTCTGCTTCAAGACGGCGGCCTCTGATTTAACGTGTTTCTGTTCTGCTTCAAGACGGCGGCCTCTGATTTAACGTGTTTCTGTTCTGCTTCAAGACGGCGGCCTCTGATTTAACGTGTTTCTGTTCTGCTTCAAGACGGCGGCCTCTGATTTAACGTGTTTCTGTTCTGCTTCAAGACGGCGGCCTCTGATTTCTGTTCTGCTTCAAGACGGCGGCCTCTGATTTAACGTTTTTCTATTCTGCTTCAAGACGGCGGCCTCTGATTTAACGTTTTTTCTATTCTGCTTCAAGACGGCGGCTTCTGATTTAACGTTTTTCTATTCTGCTTCAAGATGGCGGCCTCTGATTTAACGTTTTTCTATTCTGCTTCAAGATGGCGGCCTCTGATTTAACGTATTTCTATTATGCTTCAAGACGGCGGCCTCTGATTTAACGTGTTTCTATTCTGCTTCAAGATGGCGGCCTCTGATTTAACGTTTTTCTATTCTGCTTCAAGAAGGCGGCCTCTGATTTAACGTATTTCTATTCTGCTTCAAGATGGCGGCCTCTGATTTAACGTTTTTCTGTTCTGCTTCAAGATGGCGGCCTCTGATTTAACGTTTTTTTCTATTATGCTTCAAGATGGCGGCCTCTGATTTAACGTGTTTCTGTTCTGCTTCAAGATGGCGTTCTGCTTCAAGACGGCGGCCTCTGATTTAACGATTTTCTGTTTGCTTATTCTGATTTGCTTCAAGATGGCGGCCTCTGATTTAACGTGTTTCTATTATGCTTCAAGATAGCGCCTCTGATTTAAAGTGTTTCTATTCTGCTTCAAGATGGCGGTCTCTGATTTAACGTTTTTTCTATTCTGCTTCAAGAAGGCGGCTTCTGATTTAACGTATTTCTATTATGCTTCAAGATGGCGGCCTCTGATTTTGCACAAACACTTGCACAAACTGATGCTTGGGATCCCTTTTGCACAAACCTTGCTATACCCTAAATGGTCTGTCAAAATTTTATCAATGCAGGTCTTGCTGACATCAGGGATCTCTCGGAGAACTCCCGAACAGTCACCCTTGGATCGTTCAGCATTGCTTCTTCCACTTTCGCTTTCGTTTCGTCCGAAACAGATGACCTCCGGAACGCTGTTCATCATGAACGTCCGTCTTTGAATTCTCTGCACAATTTGCGCACGTGTTCTATGCTCGTACATTTTTCTCCGTATACGTCACACAGTTGGATATGAATGTCCACCGGCGCAGTATTTTTTGCACACAAAAAACGAATCACAGAGCGTAATTCGCACCTGGCGGGAGACAGAATAGGCAAATCCATTATTAACGGCTACCAAGTCAAGACTGAGCGTCGAAGACCGCTCGCGGAGTGGAGGAACCAAGCTGCCCAGGTCACCGGATTCCGCGTAACAACGTTCGCAGCGACTATAGCACCTTTGGAACCTTACTTTACGGACAACCCTCGTATTTTGACCATAACAAAAAACGATTTTGGTCAATTGCTTGATATAGCGAAAAGCAGAATGCCCTCCTGAGAAACGCTATTGAATCAAAGTTAAAACTGCAAATAGCGATTTGTAAACTTCTGTTTTTGATACTGTCTTTTCTTCTTCTTTTCGTTTCACCCTCTTTGGGGTACGCTGAATTAATCATTTCTTGCGCGCTGTACTTTTCTTTGTTCCCAGTAGCTCTTCATTCTTTCTGATCTTCTTTTCCTCTCCTCTTCTGAAATGATAGGTATAGGTTTTATTTTGGTTTTATCTTGGAATCTTATTCTTTCGTCCTTGGTAATTATTTTAGCAGTTTGGTCAAGCAGTGAATTTTCTGTAATTTTTAATTCTATTAGGTCTTTTTCAATTTCTTTAAACCAGTTCGGTTTTGTTTTACGATTATGGAAAAAATCAAACACTTGTTTCGTCAATCTATTAGAATTCATTCTAAGAAGATGGCCGTAAAAATTTATTCTCCTTTTTCTCATAGTATCTGACAGTTTTTCAGTTTTGTTATAGAGAGCTTCATTTCTTATATATACTACCTTATTATCCTGAAATTTTGTTTCTATAATTTTTCTTAAGATTTTCCTTTCAGTTATTTCAAGCTTTTCTATCTGGCCTATGCGATTCATGGTTAATGTTTCTACTGCGTACAGTGCTTCCAGCTTGATCACTGTTTTGGACCCCCATGAAAGGGATTTCTTATTGTATGTTTCTTTCGTCAATTGGAAGGCCAATTCAAGTTTGTTTTTCCTGGATTCCATTGCCTTGCCTTCATCTGCATTCCAACTAGTCCATTCACCAAGATATTCGAACTCTTTTACAATTTCTATTTTCTGTTCTTGGATTTTAAGGTATTTATTTGGGTATTTGTTGTTTGTCATGATTTTGGTCTTTTCAAAAGATATGTTTAGACCTATTTTAGCTGCTTGTTTCTTTAATTCAAGAATCTGCTCCCTTGCTTCCTCCACTGTTTCAAGCATTGTTTCAAGTATTATTAATTTAATAATACTGTCTTTTATTAAATTACAAACAAATTCTTGCTAACTACTACCAATGCAAAGATTCAATAAAATCAGACTATAATTTCCAGATCTACACGCTCACTTGAAGTCCTCGACGCAGGGTTTATTTTGACGTGTGTAGTCGCTTATTGTCCATTGGAAATCTTGCTAATACCCGATGTTTAATATTGTACAGACAAATTCTTGCTAACTATTACCGATGCAAAGATTCAACAAAATCAGACTATAATTTCCAGATCTACACGCTCACTTGAAGTCCTCGACGCAGGGTTTATTTTGACGTGTGTAGTCGCTTATTGTCCATTGGAAATCTTGCTAATACCCGATGTTTAATATTGTACAGACAAATTCTTGCTAACTATTACCGATGCAAAGATTCAACAAAATCAGACTATAATTTCCAGATCTACACGCTCACTTGAAGTCCTCGACGCAGGGTTTATTTTGACGTGTGTAATCGCTTATTGCCCATTGCAAATCTTGCTAATACCCGATGTTTAATATCGTACAGACAAAAGCGATATTGTTTTACAACAATATATCGAACAAAATATTGACAAAGTTATATCGTTGCCCATAAACAATCGATAATACTGCGTAACCCTGTGTTAGTTTAGAACAACTGGTATTGTAAACTTGCGGCTAAACTTATCACGAAAACTACATATAAAAGCTAGTGTAAGCACTGAATAACGCAGACTACATAAAAGGTGAAAGGTCAGCAACACGGTGAAAGGTTGGCTTCAAACCGTTTACTATAATTTAAGCTACTCACATTTGGACAAAGAACTGTTTGCGTTAATTGATTAACGGTCTTTCAGCACGCGTCTATTTTTCTCTTACGGGTAAACGAAGAGAAGTTGTCCAGGAATCGTTTAACGACAAAAAGTATCTTATATTGACCGCTATGAGAGTGTTTTGTTTTTAACGAAGAGTATAAATTAATTAAACAACAGTTCATGCACGCAAATAAAAGTAACCTATACAGTGCCATCTTTGATAGTATTATTGATTAAATTTAAAGCAAAATACACGCGAGTTGTTGCCTATCAGTAAGCATGCGTTTTAGGCCTACAAATACAACTCAAATTTCACATTTTGCTACAATCAGCACCCAGTAAGTAGCGGGTATTTATTTAACCCAAATTTCTACTCGCTGTCAAACAATTTTATAATGTCCCAGTCATCATTCATTCTAATAACTGATTTTTGGAAGGTTGGATATATTTGTACTTGCATCACCTCCATGGCTGAACTTGGACATGTCGAGTGCTAATAATCTTCTTTACGGCTTCAAAAAATTATTAATTCAATACTGTTGCACGTCATCCCCTACTACCCTGTAAAGACTTACTAAAGTGTTTATCACAACTGTGTAACTACTTGCCCTTAATTAGTAAGTAATTTGTACCGTGTTTTATTGTAATTACTCTAGAGCTACTGTAAAACATAAAGATAAACATGCATAACAGATAGAAAAATAGATTTTTTCAAGAATATTAATTTTTTTTTAAATATTTGTTTTGTGGTATATTTTAAAACATAATATATGTCGCCATAACCTAAGTGCATGAAAATTGGAAATTTTTTGAAGAGGCCAGACTTTAAACAGTGCCCAATATTTTAAAATGTATGTTTACACTTAAACTATTTTCTTTCTCTCCCTCTCTCTCTCCCTCTCCCTCTTCCTCTCCCATCCCTCTCCCTCTCTCCCTCTCTCTTTTTCTCCCCTTCCTTCCCTCCTTCTCTCTCCTCTCCCTCCTTTTCTCTCCCCTCTCTATCACCCTCCCTCCCCTCAATCTCCCCCCAATCTCCCCTCTTTCCCCCTTTCACTCCTCTCCTTCTCCATCTCCCTTCCCTCCCTCCCCTTTTCTCTCCCTTCTCTCTGTCACCCTCTCTCCCTACCTCCACCCCTCCCTCGCTCCCTCACCCTCTCTCCCCTTTCACTCCTCTCCTCTTCCCTCCTCCTCTTTTCCTTCCCCCTCTTTTTCATCCCTCTCCCTCTCCATCTTCCTTTCCTCCGTCCCTCCCTCTCCATCTCTCTGTCCCCTCTCTTTCACCCTCTCCCCTCCCCTCCACTTCCTCTTCCTCCCCCTCTCTCACTCTCTCTCCCTCCCTCCCTCTCTCACTCACTCTCTCTCTCTCTCTCTCTCTCTCTTTCTCTCTCTCTCCTTCTCTCTCTAACCGTTTATAATTCATTCGAAATTAATATAAACGTTTATAATATTTGTTGTTATATTGCTAGTTTTTATACCCTGAAACGTATTACAACCTATCAGCTGTTCAATGAAATCTGCTGATCGTTACGTACTAATACAAAACAACCGATCTTTACAACTATAACTACAGTAAATAATATCCAAGCTAGGTTCAAGTATTTATTTATTCAAGCAAGACAAGATATTTGTAAACATATCTTCAAACTAATTATATATTCAGCGAAGATATCATTAAGAAAAGCTTCGCTTCTGTCGATAATTCCATGAGTTTCACGAGTGTACTTTTTTTGATCTTATACTTTTTCGAAGATCTGATTACATACCGTAATCCAGCGTTATAATGTGAAAAAAATC
>CM040189.1:4816959-4821959 GCA_022606455.1 Callitettix versicolor | reverse complement strand
AAACGTGTTGAATAGAGGAGGGGTACGAGGTGGAGATAGAAAATTATAAATAGGACGGACCATAATATTGGTGACCAGTATAGATATAGTTTTTTAAGATGGAGGTTCTCTGAAACGCGCCAACGAAAGTAGAATTATTGAAGCTAGGGAAGGCAGATCATTATACTGAACTTAGTGATAATAATCCTAGCAGAAAAGAAGAAGAATATAAAAAGTTTTTATAGGAAAGCGCGCGTTTATGCGTGTGCATGTGTGTATGTCTGTGTGTGTGTGTGTGTGTGTGTGTGTGTTTGCGCGCGCATGTGTTTGTATGTGTGTGTGTGTGTGTGTGTGTGTGTGTGTGTGTGTGTGTGTGTGTGTGTGTGTGTGTGTGTGTGTGTGTGTGTGCATGCGTGTGTGTGTGCGCGCGCGCGTGCGTGTGTGCATTATCTGAACGTAGTAAAAATAAAATAGTTAAGGAATTTCTCAACAAAATAACTGCCATTTTGAATCGGTAGAACGGTTGTTTTCCTGGATAACGAACATGTTTGAAATTATTTGTTAAGCTCAGTTAAAATCAAATCACATGTAGCCAGGTTTGCCGGTCATTTCACGATCCCTGGTCTGGAGTGCTACCATAATGGCGTTCCAATAGCTTATTCGCTAGAAACACTTTTAAACTCAGAATACAGCTATTACAGCTACATTAACTAGACACTGAATGGTGTTTAACTGTCTCCTATATATTTCTACAGACTGCTTTCTAATCACGACAGATCAATGTTGGATCAGCTGATTACTAATTGAACAGAATTCATATTTCCTGCCGCATTGTTGTATTTACATACACTTTTCAATAAAAACGTGTAACGGGTTAAAAATTAACCCGGTTACTAAAACGCACGGCTGGTCCCACGAAGCCTGAGATCAGGTCGTAAACTGTACAAAGGTCAGTTGGCGATTGCAGCCTAAGGCAAGACAATAACCAGTGCAAAGGTCAGTTTGCGAGGGCTCCCATTAGCTACACTGGGAAGGACCGCTCGCTCCGAGCTCTGGGACCCGACTGACTAAGAACGGGTTTCTGCGCATGCGCCGCACTCAACAGTATAAAAAGAGGCCGCTGTGGCTGCAAAGGGGTCAGTCTTTCGCTGACCGCCCGCGATAACGTAGGTATCTTTCGCCGACCAGTCGATAACTTTGATCAGTCTTTCGCCGACCACCCACTATAACTTTAGGCAGTTTACGACAAATCATCGAACGAAAACGAATACTGTCAGGAAACAGGTGACGTATACCGAGGTAGGAATTACCGTAGAAGCATTTAGAAATTCGGCATTCCAAACCATTAGAGTAGTTAGGATTCCGAGAGCTCGAGAATAGCAAACTCCTGGAAACCTAAAACCTTCTTACACTCGAGAATATTGAGCACCTAAAACTTCCTTACGCTCGAGAATATTGAGCACCTAAAAACTCTTTACGCTCGAGAATATTGAGCACCTAACACTTCCTTACGCTCGAGAATATTGAACACCTAAAACTTCCTTACGCTCGAGAATATTGAGCACCTAAAAACTCTTTACGCTCGAGAATATTGAGCACCTAACACTTCCTTACGCTCGAGAATATTGAACACCTAAAACTTCCTTACGCTCGAGAATATTGAGCACCTAAAAACTCTTTACGCTCGAGAATATTGAGCACCTAACACTTCCTTACGCTCGAGAATATTGAGCACCTAAAATGCCTTACGCTCGAGAATATTGAACACCTAAAATTCCTTACGCTCGAGAATATTGAGCACCTAAAATTCCTTACTCTCGAGAATATTGAGCACTTAAAATTCCTTACTCTCGAGAATATTGAGCACCTAAAACTTCCTTACACTCGAGAATATTGAGCACCTAAAATTCCTTACGCTCGAGAATATTGAGAACCTAAAACTCCTTACGCTCGAGAATATTGAGCACCTAAAATTCCTTACTTTCGAGAATATTGAGCACCTAAAAACTCCTTACGCTAGAAAATATTGAGCACCCGAATCCTTGCTCCCATAAATTTGTGCATCTATTCAATTTTAAAACTAGATGTCCCTTTTGGCGATGATGACTTAAACATAGGTGGACAAAATCACGAAATACTGATTTTTGTCAATGAGCCCAATTTATAACTGAGCCAAAAACCTTACATAAAGTTGAACCCTGGACGAAGTCTTTGAATCCGGACGTTTATCCTGCATTATTCATAACGCTAGCGAATCATATAACGTTACAAACGTTATAATTATTTTGAATCTACTAAAAAAAATTATACAGAAAGTACGCCCAAATACGCTTATGTAATAAACATAACCATGAATTGTTGGCATAATGTGACAAAATTTTCGTCCAGCTGTTTTTTTAAAACTTCCTTCGCCAGTATTATGACATGATTTCGGACAAACTCTCAGTCACGATGATCGATTATTTGTTATAAAAATATCGAAAGGTTTAAAATATTTAGCATTAAATTATCGATATCTAAGGACGAATCATTACAGCATTAACGGTGTCTTTGTCAGTCAGCCTTAAAAGTCTAATTGTTATGATAAATATTTTTTGTTCAAAGTAACAAAAAAAAGAGTACAAAGAATTCCATTTCCACAAACGCGTATTAACAGTGTATAGTAATAGATAAACATGTTAGGACAGACATGCATGTTGTAGCATGTTGTCCCTGTAGCATGTTGTCCTTCAAACAACCTTGAGCGCCTAACGTCACGCAATATGGTTAACAGGGCACTGTTTACGACCGTCAATGATACGTTTCCGTAATTTCCTTTACTAACTCAACGTCGGAAAAACATTTTTAAAATTTTTTTTATTTTTTAGTTTAAGGCGAAAAGCACATTGAGGGTATCATCGCCTCCCTAAATGTAAGTGTGAGTGTAAAATGTTATAGTCGTAAGTGTAGTGTTGTAAGTGTAAGTGTGTGTCAGACTCGGGTACCGCGAGGGACGTCTAAATCCTCCCAATAGGTACAGCTAGTCTGTACCCCCACTGCCTGTAGCTTCTCTGGTCTCAAATTAAATTACAGTATTTTTGCTTTTAAATTTAAAAAAAAATCACAATTACAAAACTCTCAACATATTGTATTATAATAGTTTTTTATGATTGTTAGTATGACTGGCGAGAATAAATGCAGTAATCTGGCAAAGTAACTGTAAATAAAGGCGGTTCAAATGTAGCAAATTATTTTAAAATATAGAACGAAAGACGATAAACAAAGATATTATATCTAAAGTAAAATAACAACAGCTATACAGCTGATGGGGAGCGAAGCAAATTCAAAAAGTACAAACGTCAGAATATAGTTTTTACTTTTTTTAAATTTTCAGTCTTAGGCCAAGCGTAGCGAAATCTTTGTTTCAACACGACTATTTACCGTTTGGTTTATGCGTTTGTTTGTTTGTTATTCGACTTTGGCCAAACGCATTGACCGAATGTTTTGAAATTTTGTAGGGAGGTACCTTGTGTAAAACCCGAACAAGGTATGTGTAAGATTTTTCCCATTCATCTCCGTTTCAATATGGTGGCCTTTGATTTACACTATCGATTGTTCGCAGTTTTGGCCAAACGCATTGACCGAATGTTTTGAAATTTTGTAGGAAAGTACCGTGTGTAAAACCCGAACAATATGTGTAAGATTTTTCCCATTCATCTCCGTTTCAATATAGTGGCCTTTGATTTACACTATCGAGTGTTCGCAGTTTTGGCCAAACGCATTGGCCGAAAGTTTTGAAATTTTGTAGGAAAGTACCGTGTGTAAAACCCGAACAATATGTGTAAGATTTTTCCCATTCATCTCCGTTTCAATATAGTGGCCTTTGATTTACACTATCGAGTGTTCGCAGTTTTGGCCAAACGCATTGACCGAATGTTTTGAAATTTTGTAGGAAAGTACCTTGTGTAAAAC
Source organism: Callitettix versicolor (assembly GCA_022606455.1). Lineage (NCBI taxonomy): Eukaryota > Metazoa > Arthropoda > Insecta > Hemiptera > Cercopidae > Callitettix > Callitettix versicolor. Next base: position 4,818,029 of record CM040189.1, on the reverse strand, counting down.
CCGAACAATATGTGTAAGATTTTTCCCATTCATCTCAGTTTCAATATAGTGGCCTTTGATTTACACTATCGAGTGTTCGCAGTTTTGGCCAAACGCATTAGCCGAATGTTTTGAAATTTTGTAGGAAAGTACCGTGTGTAAAACCCGAACAATATGTGTAAGATTTTTCCCATTCATCTCCGTTTCAATATAGTGGCCTTTGATTTACACTACGAGTGTTCGCAGTTTTGGCCAAACGCATTGACCGAATGTTTTGAAATTTTGTAGGAAAGTACCGTGTGTAAAACCCGAACAATATGTGTAAGATTTTTCCCATTCATCTCCGTTTCAATATAGTGGCCTTTGATTTACACTACGAGTGTTCGCAGTTTTGGTCAAACGCATTGACCGAATGTTTTGAAATTTTGTAGGAAAGTACCGTGTGTAAAACCCGAACAATATGTGTAAGATTTTTCCCATTCATCTCCGTTTCAATATAATGGCCTTTGATTTACACTATCGAGTGTTCGCAGTTTTGGCCAAACGCATTGACCGAATGTTTTGAAATTTTGTAGAGAGGTACCTCGTGTAAAACCCGAAACGTGAACAACGTATGTGTAAGATTTTTCCCATTCATCTCCGTTTCAATATGGTGGCCTTTGATTTACAATAACGAGTATTCGAAGTTTTGGCCAAACGCATTGACCGAATGTTTTGAAATTTGAAAAGATACCAAATGATGTAAGTGTACGATTTTTCCCCATTCACGTCTGTTTTAAGAATGCGTGCTCTGATTCAAAGTTACGTGTGTACGCTGGTTGAACGCAAAACCTATCTTAATTTTGACCGCTTCATGGAGAAAGAGCAATGTTATTATATAATTATAAAGCAAAGAGCATATAATTATAATTTCCAATAAAGTTGGTCCGGTAACAGTTTTCATAAATATTACGGTTACCGGTTAAATTGGCGGATAAAGTTACGAGCGCTGTCGTGTAGCGCTTTGTACATTAATTAAGAATATACCACGAGATCAACTGGTCTTCGAACTACTAGTCTTATCTTTATAAAGACAAAGACCAAACGTAATA
>CM040189.1:4789459-4811959 GCA_022606455.1 Callitettix versicolor | reverse complement strand
TGTATGAATAGTGGAAGAATTGTATAGCCTACATACACAAGGAAAGAAAATGGCATTAAACTCTTTTTCTCTTTATTCACCCAACTTTGGGGTACTCTAAATCAATCACTTTTTAATGTTCTCTGCCTTCCTCGTAGCCCAGTATTGCTTCATTCGTTGTGATCTTGCTTTTCTTTCTTCGTCAGAGATTTGGATCGTTCACTTGGATTTGACTTTGCCTTAGAACCGTTGTTTCTTGTCCTTGGTTATCGTTTTGGCTGTTCTGTCCATGAGCATAGTGTCAATGATCTGCAGTTCTGTTATGTCTTTCTCCGTTTCTCTAAACCAAAGTGGTTTGGCTCTTCTACTGCGAAAGTAGTCAAATTTTTTTTTGGTTAGTATATTTGTGTCCATTCGGAGGATGTGCCCATAAAAATCAATTCTCCTTTTTCTTATTGTGTCTGATAGTGTTTCAGTTTTTTGGTAAAGAGTTTCATTCCTGATGTGGAGTAATTGGTTGTTACGGAATTTGGGGCCTAAGATTTTTCGTAATATCTTTCTTTCTTTGATCTCCAGCCTTTCAAGTGGGCCCTGGGTTGTGAGAGATAATGTTTCAGCTGCATATAAGGCTTCTGGTTTAATTACCGTATGATAATGCCTTATCTTTGTATTCCAGAAGAGGGACTTCTTGTTGTATGTGTCCTTGGTAAGTTGGAAGGCTAATTCAACTTTATTTCTCCTAGCTTCCATAGCTTTTTTTCTCTAGGGCGTTCCAGCTGATCCATTCCCCAAGATATTTGAATTCTTTGACTATCTCAATGTATTAGTCTCGCACTTGAAGCTTTTTTTGTGGCATTAAACTATTATATATACTTTCAATAATTTGTTTTTACTGATACTTTGAACTTTTTGACCCTACCTCGTATAAGACAATTTAATATTATACCGTCGTGAATTTACAGCAACGTATCGTGTTAGCGACCCTCATGGTCAGCTTCCATTACAATTTATTTCAAATCTTGTGAACACTTACCGCCTTGCTTTCCGTCACTGCTTGTTATGTCGTTTTTTTTTTTTTTTTTTTTTTTTGGTGTTTAACGTCCGACTATTGTGCGCACTTGTGCTAATGCAGCCAATAGTATGATTTATAGCGTATAAAAATGTCAAGCCCTGGCCGGGAATCGAACCCGGGTCCTCGGGGTGAAAGCCCAGTACGCTATCACCATTTAAAATTCTGTAAATATTAACGTTTTAAACTTTCAAACTCACTGAAAATATACCCTGACCTCTGCCGTACAACAATTAATACATGCAGTTTTCAATGTCGGTTATAATTTAAGAAAATGTACGATAAAAATTTTATTGGAAATTCGCTTCAATCACGACAATGAAATAGCTATCAATTAAACTATTTCTAGTAATATACCACAGCACAGAAAAATGTCCAAAAACATCCGCCAGGTTCTTTTATCACGAAAACATAACTGCTGACACAAAAACGTTAATTACAATACAAGGATTACAACATCATATTTCCTGCACGAAAATATACAGTAATGAACAAAATGCTCAACTATTAAAACAAAATCAACATGCTTTACACAGCGGCTGATATCCTTCAGTGAATATTAAGGCTTGAACTTAGTAAGGGGCAGGTTATGCAATATGTATACACACAGGTTTATCTAATTTGCATACCCAGCGCCTTGGAAACTAATAGGCTCGTGAAATCTTACTTCTTCAGCGCTTCTTTCCTTCGATTTTAAGTCTTCATCACGTTTGTCACGCACGTCTTATATCTATGACTAGTAAACATCCAGTTGTGATCTAGAAGTTAAAATATAACCATTTAACCACTTAATGTCAAATAAAAACACAAATACTGATTATACTGAAAATAATGTGTATGTTCATATACATTTTAACACGTTATTCATTAATATATTATCAAATAAATTCACTGTGAATATGCAAAACTATCACAAAGAGCTGCCTCGAAAAATTATCACCGGTGCAATAACAGAGGGCTAAACAGGAAAGTTTTAACTAAAAAACAAGCGAAATTAGCAGAAAGATTCTCACATTTTTATAATTTGTAAATTTTGCATTTACAACCCGAAAAATATTTAAAAGACGTCTAGCCTAACTTTTAAACCCAATGGAATTTGGAAGATAATGTACAGTTTGATCATAAACAAATAAACTAGGTGATATCAGCTCGTTATACAAATAACTAATTTTTTTTTAATATTATTAATAACTACAAGGCTCGACAAGTGCGGTCGAACGTGAAGGTTATGCTGACTGTGTTCTTCGATATTAATGGCATAGTGCATCATGAATTCCTGCCACCAGGTGAAACGGTCAATAAGGAGTACCACCTACAAGTTCAACGCCGTTTGTGTGAAGCAATCCGAAAAAAACGCCCGGATCTGTGGAAAAACAATTCACGGCTTTTGCACCACGATAATGCACCAACTCACACTTCATCGCTTGTTCGTGAATTTTTGGCCAAAAACAGTACTGTAACGATGCCCCAGCCTCCATATTCGCCAGACATAGCTCCGTGTGACTTTTTTCTATTTCCAAAAATAAAGAGAACCTTAAAGGACCGTCGTTTTACTGCCGTAGATGACATTAAAAGCGCATCGCTGAAAGAACTATAGGCTATTTCAAAGATCGAGTTTGAGAAGTGTTTCGAGGATTGGAAGAAGCGCTGGCACAAGTGCATAATCTGTAATGGGGACTATTTTGAAAGCGACATCAATGTAGAAGAATAAATTAATATTTTGTTCAAAAAATTAAAATTTTCGTTACTTTCTGAACAAACCTCGTATATAGATTGGTAGGTAGGTAGATAGATAAAAACATGCGCGTTTTTAGAACAATGTTGGTAAAAATTTCGAAGCAATCTGTGAAGAAATTTCGGAGATTTAAGATGTTGAACAAACGAACATTTACATTTTTATTTTTATTACAATTATATAACATATTTGGTGCACTGATTAAAATTATAATCGACATACTTATACAGCAAAAATCTCATAAATCAATTTTTAAGATTCATTTTTATTTTTTTGTTTTTACAGAATTTTTTAAAGAAAAGAAAATGTATGAGAATTAGTGTAGTTTTCGCATAATTTATTTTTCGAATATTTGAAGACAGATAAACAAATTACTTATACCTTGTAATTTTTTGTACTTAATGTATTACTAAATTCAACAATACACTATAATTTGGTGAAATTGTTACGACCCCATAAATTTCTTCTTGCAAAATTTTATGATTAACAAAAATGTTATACGACTACTTTTTAATAAGTCGTAATTTGAGGCCTACACAAACAAACCCCAAGTTTTTAGAACTACCCAAATGACTGTTAGCAGAAGGTAGTTATGTACAGACATACGCTTCACGAAAATATGTGTCCTTAGTTTATAGCAACACATCGTAATAAAATTCTAAACATTTCTTTTAATCAATAATCGCGAAACAATAATTATCTTCATTAGTACGAATTATAAAATCTCAACTTTCTGTCTGTGTCGTTCTCGTTTTTAATCCGACAAAGAAGTCCTGCTTCGTCGTTCAGCATTGGGACAATTACACAAATTAAAAATTGTTATGATAGCAACGTAAAACATATACAACGATGACGTCATCGGTTGCCGGGCAACCAATGCCTGGAGGATTGACACAGCTTACCGGCAATCATTACTTGTGATAGCTCTATTCCTGGGCGGAACATTGTACAATACATAGACCTCGGTTGTAAACTCTAGTGACTAAACGATGATTAAAAAACAGTAGGTCCTAAGCTTGGTAGTTTTTAAGTTCGATCTAGGTTAATATGATTAGAAATAAGGAATTCATTAGGAAAAACCCATCTGAAAGTTATCTACTGACCACTACTCTTGTTTAATAAAAGTTCACGAGTCGAATCATAGAAAACAATCGCTCTACCCCTAAAATGAAAAAAAAACTGAATAAAAAAGTTAAGTAAATATAGAAAGTAAACGAAATTATACAGTAAAATAAAATGATATACGAGGTGTTTTCAGAAAGTAATGGGAATTTTTAAATTTCGCGGGCTTGGAGAGTCCGAGTGTCAAACATTTTTTTTTATTATGTTGGTATACATGCCCTTGAAATATAATAAAACTTTCAGCTGTTTTCATTGTTGACTTTGCCTGTGACAGCCGCTAAGGTTAGACGTGTTTTTACGAGCTCAGCTATTTTCGTTTGTTAAAAGAAATGGATCAAAGAATTTGTATTTGAGAGGGGAATAGGAGGGGAGTGAGAGGGGATGGGAGTACACACTATACTTTATAGTGAGTAAAGATATAGTTTTTGAAGATGGAGGTTCTCCGAAACGCGTCAACGAAAGTAGAATTGACGAAGCTAGGGAAGGCCGATCATTATACTGAACATAGTGATAATAATCCTAGCAGAAAAGAAGAAGAATGTCATAATATTTATTTCAATTCTCAAATGTCAATCTAGTTTTCTGAAAACTTCCACCAGTAACCAATTAAAAATATCTGGTGAGAGTTTATCGCTCTTCAACATAGGCAAATACTTCCCTTTTTTCTCGAAAACAACACGAGCCACGCTATTGGTGTACCAGTGCTTTAACACTGGTTTTATAAAATAGTGATGTTTTATTACGAATATTATTAAAAAAAAACTAAAACCAGCAATTTTTTAATATTATAACGTTCATTTTAAAATTCTTGCCCTGTTGATTTCGAATTATAAAGAGAGACCGTATAAATTAATTTAAAAAAGAAATATGAATGTTTGAAAAGGCTCTTAAAACAGAAACGTATTTAAATGCCGTGTCTTCCCCTGACAAGGGGTTTCACGTTACGCTGTACAGATAATTAACCCTCCCTCCTCCATCAGCTTGTTCGTAAAATGTAAAACATTTCCACCCTGTCTTTATTACGTCATAATTTCGTTTTTATAATTAGAAGTGTTTTCTTTTTCAAGGCACGTCAGACAAAGTGTGTTTGCTTTCTCTGATCCTAAATTATTTTCACGTTTTTTTGAACAACGAATATTTGCTATTTGATGAACACTATTAGTGTGGGTGGATCACCTGCTCTACAATACGATACGGTTTGGCGAACATCAACTGTTTCCCTTTTCCTTTTCATAAAAAACAACGTAGTCATCAACAAACATTCGCCTATGTTAGAAGTCTACATGTATTATCCAAACATATTTCCAAATGCCTATATCCAGAAGCTTGTAGCCATTTTAAGCAATTAATATTTATTTTCTATAACTGAATTATAAAAACCGCAAACATAAAAGACATAATTATAATTTGATAAATATTCAGGAAATATTTCGTCGTTACACCTAGAAATGACCATGGTGAAGAAGTAAATCTCTTAGGTTTTCTAAAAGCCCTATGCTCCGTATGAAGCCAACAGCCTTTCTTAACTGAACTTTACTAAGTTTAAAAGAACATTGGTTTACAAAATTTGAGCACAGTAGGTTTTCTTCCTAACTGGTCTTACCTTACACCGGCACACGTTTTGCAATACATACGTTTTAGCTTTCTCTCTCTCTCTCTCTATCTCTTCCCCTCTCTCTCCCACTCCCTCTCGCTCTCCCTCCCCTCCCCTCTCACTCCTCCCTTCCCCTCTTCTCTCCCCTTCTTCACGCCTCCTCAACTCCCCTTCCCCTTCCTCTATCTCTCTCTCCCTCTACCCCACTCTCTCCCGTTTCCTCCCCTCCCCTCCTACTTTCCCTCCACTTCCCTCCTTCCTCTCTCTTTCTCTCCTCCTTCCCCTCTCTCCCTCCACCTCTCCACACCATTCCCCTCCCCATCTCCCCTGACCCTCCCCTCCCTCTCCCTCCCTCCTTCCCTTTCTTTCTTCTCCCTCCCTCCCTTCCTCCTTCCTTCTCACTCTCTCTCCCTGTCCCTCTCCCTTTCCCTGTCTCTCTCCTACTCCCTCTCCATCCCTTTCCGCCCTCTCACTCCGCCTCCCCTCTCCTCTCCTTCGTCCCTTTCCATCTTGCCCTCTCCCTCTCTATCTTTATCTCCCTCCCCCTCTCCCTCTTCTCCCCTTCTTCCCTTCCCATCTCCCCTCCCCTCTGCCTTTACCACCCTCTCTCTTTCTCTGCATCATTCTCTCTCCCACTTCCTCCCCTCCCTCCCTTTCTCTCTCCCTCTCCCTCTCTCTCTCTCTCTCTCTCTCTCTCTCTCTCTCTCTCTCTCTCTCTCTCTCTCTCTATGCGAAATAAAAAAAGTTTGGCGATAAAAATAGATCTTAAAATTTATGTGGTAAACATTTTCAGATAACCTCGTGCTATTGGTTTTACTAGCATATCTTTCCACCCGTCCGTGCGTACGTGCACATTGCAGGGCCTAATATAATACTTCGTTTTGATGAAATTTGACACTAAGACCTTTTTTTTTATTTTAAAGCGAAAAGCACATTGAGGCTATTATCGGCCATTTTTCATGACATTTATTAGAATGTCATAGACATAGTATTATGTGCCTCCCTAAATTTAAGTGAGTTTAAAGTCGTAAGTGTAGTGTCGTAAGTGTAAGTGTGTGTTAGATTCGGGTACCGCGAGAGACGTCTAAATCCTCTCAACAGGTGCAGCTAGTATGCACCCCCTGCGGATACTTAGATCTCGACTTTTTATATCTCACGACCATTTTTTTTATTTTAAAATCATTTTTATCAATGAACTGTTAAAAATCAGCTTGTTTTCAAAAATCGAAACGGAAATTTTGATCAAATGTAGTTAACAAAGACCCTAAAAAAATATATCGGTCAATATGGTTTGAAAACTATTCGGTTTTGGTTATAAAAAAAATAAATATCGACATATTTTTTCAAAGTTGGTTGATCGAAAATTCGTTAAAATGTTGATTACTTAGGGAGCTTTATTTAAGACAATCTGAGACAAAAGAATTTATGGTTTGCGATTTATCGCTGATTTTTTTAATTACTTTGGAACCACAAATCTGTTTTACTTCAAAACTTTTGCAATGGATCGATTATGGATCTTGATACGTGATCAAGTCGTAGCGAAATAGACGTTTTTTTTTCTACCGAAAAAATTGAATTTGTGAACGTTTTCTAAATATTCCTGCACCGTATATTTAATTCCTACGGAAGCACTTTAATACGGGCAAACAACAAAGACGAACTACTTATTTCAGCTATGATTATAATCACAAAGATACAACTTAAAATACAGACAGAAAAAATGTCATTATTAAACTGTACTGTGAGCAGTTTGACAACCGAGGCTGTAAGCCGAAATCGGAATCCAGTAATTAGGTTTAGCACAATACTGTCTGCTTGGTAAACAATTAAGGCAAGTAAAACGAAATACACTTTAAACGCTAAATAGAACAAAGTTGATCACCCGGAATCGATTGGCTAAGTGCATTAGAATACTGACATTAAAACAAGTCTACAGAGTACATTCACTCTTCAAACTCTCTCCATATAGTTCAATAATCGCTTTACAAAGCAGTCTCTCTTAGTGATGTAAGCTAATTTTCAAAAAATTACAATAACACATAAAAATAACATTTTAATCTTTCCCATTTTTGAAAAACTTATTTGACGTTTAATTTTTTTTTTTTTTATTTAACGTCCGACTATTGTGCACACTTGGGCTAATGCAGACGATGGGACGTATGAAAATGCCAAGCCCTGGCCGGGAATCGAACCCAGGTCCTCGGGGTGAAAGCCCAGTACGCTATCCACTAGGCCACCGAGGCGGCTTTTCACGTTTAAAAACAGCATTAAATGTGTATAAAATAGCATTTATAATCTCCTAATAACATAGAAGAGAAATACGATTTTCAAAAAAAAGTGTAGGGCTTAAGAAAAAATATTAATCACTTAAATTAAGTTAGCCAGACAACTGTGTTCAGTGACTAACTTATATCGCGTTGTACTCCGTATTGTAATTATACCTGCAGAAAGTTATCATATGATGTTCTCCTCGTATAGACATACAGTATGTCCAATAGTTTTAGGTTCGAATCTCGCTAGCTCACTGTTCTCACTTTCGGTTAAAAATATTTCCCAACAAATATTTTGAAAAAAATTAAAATGAAAATATAAAAAATATTTATAAAATTATTTTAATAAGACTATAAATTTCTAACCACCCTATAAATAGAAAATAAAAAAATTATATACATATTAAAAAAATATATTTTGGTGTGTGAAAATATTACAAATACTACGCAAAAAATTGGGTTACAAAAAATCCAGATCGGAAGCTATTAACAAAAATTTACTAAATTGACAAATTTCTCAAAATTAGTTTATAACAATTTGATAAAATTTTCTTCGTGTATGTAAATTCATTGCCACCGGTAAAGTATGCATAAGTAAAACTTTTAAATTTTTAAAGCAAATTGACAGTAAAAACGCAACTCTGAACGACGCTGTCAGAATCATTCGTATATTCCCAATAAATTAAAAAATTAAATGTAAATTTGTTTATATTTTAACTCTAGACTGTAGACCTCGATCATGTTTAAGCTAGTATCAATTTTTTATGCCCGGATTGAATCAAATAGGATTAAAATATGAAAGCCATAATTCAAACACACACGCGCGCGCGCGCGCACACACACACACGCACGCACACACACACACACACACACACACACACACACACACACACACACACACACACACACACACACACACACACACACACACACACACACACACACACACACACACACACACACACACACACACACACACACACACACACACTCACACACACACACACACACACACACACACACACACACACACACACACACACACACACAAACACACACACACACACACACACACACACACACACACACACACACACACACACATATATATATACACACAAACACCACACACACACACAAACACACACACAAACACTCACACACAAACAAACACACACACACACACACACAAACACAACACACACAACACACACACACACACACACACACACACACACACACACACACACACACACACACACACACACACACACACACACACACACACACACACACACACACACACACACACACACACACACACACACACACACACACACACACACACACACACACACACACACACACACACACACACACACACACACACACACACACACACACACACACACACACACACACACACACACACACACACACACACACACACACACACACACACACACACACACACACACACACACACACACACACAAACAAACACACACACACACACACACACACACACACACACACACACACACACACACACACACACACACACACACACACACACACACACACACACACACACACACACAAACAAACACACAAACACACAGAAATACACACACACACACATAAACACACACACAAAAACACACAGAAACATACACACACAAACAAACAAACACACACACACACACACACAATACTAAAAGAATACAGTAGAAAGTGTTAACAGTAAACTTTGCCACTTTAATATTCCAACAAATAACCTTGAACACACTCAGATCGATCCTAACATCAGAATGCATTTGCTCGGTCTTTAGTGTAAATATTTACTACCCCAGATTGCTTAACATTGGCATAAATTTAGCCGCCATTGCAGCTAATGCCCTGTAGGAAGGCATTGCTTAATGGTACATTTTAAAAAAACCTCACTACGCGTCACGGACCGTTCGTTCACAATATTTTTCCGGAGCTTAATGTTCGCGTCTTAGCACTTTTTTGTGTTTGTTAGCTTTAATGTTTTTGAATTACAGTTTATACGTACAAGGACACTTGTTTTCGTAAAAACATCTATAATTTTGTCTGTCAGTCTGTTTGCTACACAATTCCTGTCATCACTCATGTAGCGAGTAAACGGAAAGTTGGGAAAATACAATCATTTGACAGTTTTGTTAAATGTCTGAAATCAAAAACAAGAAACGAAACGTAGTACAAATATAGTCGAAAAAATACAAAAAACAGAAATGTTTAACAAAACTTAGAACAGACATAAGTAGGATACAAATAAAAAAAAATTAGAAAGTAATGTCAAATGCCCCAAATCAAGTACATATAACAAAAGAATTGTAGTACAAACATTTTAAAATTTCCTAAAGTAAAAGTGAATTAATGTAAAGTAATTTTTTTATGAAGGAATTTCCTTTAAAAATTCGTTGATGAGATATCAGACCATGAGTGATACCTCCCTCTCTCCCTCTCTCTCTTTCTTTCTCTCCCCCTCCATCTATCCCTCCCCTCCCCCTCTCTCTCACTCCCCCCCTCCCCTCTCTCTCTCTCTCTCTCTCTCTCTCTCTCTCTCTGGTATATAAAAATATAAGTACCATTATATATAAACGTATATATATATATATATATATATATATATAAATATATATATATATATATATATATATATATATATATATATATATATATATATATATATATATATATAATAGACTCAACAGATGTTGAAGATAGACACACATACAGGAGGAAGATGCTCGGTTGGAAGGTCCTAGAGAATGAAATCCCAAAGAGAGCAGGGGTAAAATGGACGGAGGAGCGGAAGAGGATCCATGGGGACAGGATGAGGGAGGTGTGGAGGATTAGAAGGAACAAGACATAAGTCGGAGTGCTTTGCGTGATCCAACAGGGTCTATGCGCAAATAATAATAATAATATATATATATATATATATATATATATATATATATATATATATATATATATGAGCGTATGTGTGTCAGAAATATTGTTTAAACATTTAGCGAAAATCGTAACTGGAATCTTCACTGTTGTGTGAAATACCAATTTGGCCATCATCACCATTCACCACTCTCACTTAAAGCATGTGCTCTTTCTGTAGATTTAGGTTCGTTCTCTATGTTGTTCTGCGAATAGCTGGATGCCAAAAAAAAATTTTTTTGTACAAATATAACAATTAAATACCCACAAACAACCAACAGTGCATAAAACGTTAAACGAAGTACAAGCCTCAAGAAAAAAAAATTGTAGCCAAAATAACAGGCACGGTGTCAACTTTACGCGTCGGTTATTAGCTCAGAATGAAACACGTTAAAATTTCATTGGTCCGAGCATCTCGTGGGACTCTTCTAAGCGCGTTTAGGTCGTTAAACACTTCTCAACCCAATTACTTTAAGGGCAACACAACTACCCAAAACCTGAACTTTCTTAACATCGTTCCAAATACGTTAGCGCACAATACTGACAATTCCAAAAAATAGTAAGCACGTGATGGAAGCAAATTTCTAAAACCTAACACACTCGGGCAATTTAGAAGCAGATAGTAATTGCCCTCTTATTTTGAAAATCAGGTGTGTAAAATTTCATTAAGAATTAACAAATTCTCCTTAGAAGGGTATTAAATAAATGGCTTGGTTTTTCAGAATCTAATGCAAGGTTTTATCAAAATCTGAATAAAACTGTAGATTTGCATACAAAACAAACATGCTCACTTTATGGACAGTACAGAGACAACAATGGAAATGAACCATGCCACCGTAAGATGCAAAACACTTTATCTTATCACTTTTGGAAAATATAATTTTAACACCGTAGTCAGCGTTAAATTCTGAATAAATATTTTTTTTTATTATTACAACTAAGTCACGTGACTTATCAAGTAATATTCCATTCACTAGAGTCAAGTACATGAAGGTATGTCCAAGATCCAACCCATCAGCCAGATCCCCACTTCACAAACACATAAAATCACAAGGCTTAGTCCTTTTCAATCTGTGCTGATCCTGACTGGTCCTTAGGAGCGGCAATACTTCTACATTAAAATGTGTCGCCCAGTCTCTTTTTATGTTTCGTTTCATGTAATTTAATTTCTTCTACAACGGTAGGAACTCCCAAGTCCCGATGAATATCGTCATTTCGTGCATACCACGGAGCATTGCAGATACTTCGCAGTACTTTGTTTTGAATGCTCGGATCATCGCATTTGTTTTCTTGGTACAACCCCACAGTTGGATGCCATATATCCACACAGGCTTTAGAACTTGCTTATATATAAGCAGCTTGTTTTGCAAAGAGAGCTGTGAATGCCTTCCCAACACTGCATCTTCTTGAATTTAATGTTCAGCTAATGCCTCTTTTTTTGACATGTTCTTTCCACCTAAGTTTTGCATCCAAATTCATTCCAAGATATTTAACTGAATTCGCATACGGAATTCTTTGTAAGTTGATAGTGACTGCCACTGGAAAACTTTACGATTTGTAAAGTTGAAATGCACTGATTTACTCTCATTCAGCTTGATCCGCCATTTCAATGTTCACTTGGTGATCTTATTAACAGAATTTTGTAACTTGTTAGTTGCGTCTTCCACATTTTCCGCAACTGCCGTTACAGCTGTGTCATCTGCAAAGGTGGCCATAGTGGTGTTCTCCATCACTGGTATATGCTGTGTGTAAATCAAGTACAGTACTGGGCCCACAACATCTGAATAAATATGTATTATATATTTCATTGAATAAATAAATCTTTACTGTTATTTTTAATTTTTATGAAAAAAATTAGTTAAAATTCTGGTTTATTTTGGTTTTTTAACCCTAAAATCGGGCTTTTCACGATAGTGAAATCACATTTTCATGTAATAAGTTTAAAAATATATTTCGCACATTTTGATACGTAATAAGAATTCAGCTAAGTAATGAACTTGCCCAAGCTATTATCACAAAAAACTGTACCACATTCTGAACTGTTCTGAGAGTCATTACGTCAACATGTCCGAAACTATTTACTTTGTCATCACAAATGTGAACTGAATATTCTGTTTCAGGCGAACCCGTCAGTACTGAAGAGATTCAACTGCAACAACGACAAGGAGTGCGCCAGCCTGACCGGTATCTGCAACTGTTCCCTCGGCCACTGCGCCAACATGTCCAAAACTATTTACTGTGTCATCACAAATGTGAACTGAATATTCTGTTTCAGGCGAACCCGTCAGTGCTGAAGAGATTCAACTGCAACAACGACAAGGAGTGCGCCAGCCTGACCGGTATCTTCAACTGTTCCCTCGGCCACTGCGCCAACATGTGCGAAACTATTTACTGTATCATCACAAATGTGAACTGAATATTCTGTTTCAGGCGAACCCATCAGTGCTGAAGAGATTCAACTGCAACAACGACAAGGAGTGCGCCAGCCTGACCGGTATCTTCAACTGTTCCCTCGGCCATTGCGCCAACATGTCCAAACTGTACCTGTGCCACCACAAAGCCGATGGAATTGTCGTCGACAGCGATAAAGATAACTTAAAACTCAACGGTTTCTTCGAGTGCTATAAGTCCAGGTAAGCGTGTAACGCATACCCCCCCCCAAACTATACCAAAATCTCAGTCAGATTTTTACTATTAGTTACAATTAAGCTCGTGTAATACATTGTTCTACAAAAGTACCTTGTATAAAGGTACCGAACGACGTATGCGTTAAGATGTTTTCACGTTCGCTTCCGTTTAAGATGGTGTTCTCTAATTTAACAATAACTAATGTAGTTGCTGTAATACTGTTTTCCTGTAATACTGGATGAACGGCAAGACATATCATAATTTTGACCGTTTCAAAAGAGCAAACAAAATGTCTGTAACTGAACCAAAAATATAAATCACGAATCACGTTTTTCTCGATTCCTCGTTTTTGTTATTAATAACGAGATGCTGATCTTGAGTTAATTGTAACTCTTGTTAATTGTAACATTTTCATAGTTAATTTCATTTTTTAAAATTTTATTTTCTAATCGACGTAGTTTAACCCGTTTATTTTTTTTTAACTTTTATTCTTTATTTTAAATATATTTTTAAAATTTTATTTGTTCATTTTATTTAGAAATTTAATTTTTAACATAACCTCAATTTGAAATGATATTGAACAGTTGTGCGAAATCAGCTGTTTAGAAGTACTCATAATTATATTTCTATATACATTAGCAGGCAACGCGTTAAATATACTATTATATGCAATACTAGCATTACCCGTCGCGGCTTCGCCCACGAAACTTAAACTGTTTCAGTAATGTAATAATTCAGAAACAAAAAAATATATTAATAAAAGCGTGATCATCTAAACTCGTGATTATTTTACAGTGAATATGAAAAAATATTATAACTTGAATACGTTGTTTTATTTGTCTTCAAACGTGTTCCATTCGAATTTAAGAAAATCTGATAAAAATATACAAACAATACAAACATTTTATACCTCTTTTATATTTTTTGTCCTTTTATGGGATGAATTCGGGGGGAATGCTGAATTACGTGTATCATAATTTGTGTTTTAGAATATTTTGTTTATTTTTAAGAAAAGCCGATAAAAAATATTTTTTCCAATGAAAACACTCTTTTTCTCCAATTATACCTCTTTTTTACATTTTTAATCTTTTAGTGAATGAATTCGGAAAAATGTTGAAATCTGTGTTTCATTATTTGTGTTTCACAGCATATTTCTAGAATATACGGATCCAAAACAAATATTTTTCAATGCTAAATTGTACACCATTTTTTTACATTGTCTACCCCCTTTTAAACTCTTTAGGGGATGCGTTTTGGGAAATGGTGAAAAATATATTTCATTACTTATATTTAAGAGTGACTATGTTACGTTTAAGAAGGTCAGACGAAAAACATATGTTTCCAATAAAATTTGTTGTACCTCTTTAGGGGTTAATACTGGAAAATCGTTTTTCAGTGCACCCTTACATGTGGTGGTAACCCTGAAAATTTCAAATCTTTAGCTATTATAGTCTCGGCTATTCGTTGATTATTAAAGTTGAACTGAGTAAGTAGTTTAATGGTGTTAAAATCAAATTTTTGCAATCCTTTCTTAGCGCATCTCGACATTGTTGTGAGAAGGTACCCTGAAAATTTCAAGTCTCTAGCTTTAACAGCTGTACGTTGATTAATGAAATTGGACTGGGTAAGTAGTTTAATGGCGTCAAAATCAAATTTTCAAAATCCTTTCTTAATACACCTTGAAATTGTTGTAAGAAGATACCTTGAAAATGTCAAGCCTCTAGCTATAATAGTATTGGCTGTAAGTTGAGTATTAAATTTGGACTGGGTAAGTAGTTTAATGGCGTTCAAATCAATTTTAACACCATCAAAATTAATTTGCAAAATTCTTTCTTAATGCACCTTAACATTGTCGTAAGAAGATACCTTGAAAATGTCAAGTCTCTAGTTATAATAGTATTGGCTGTACGTTGATTATTAAATTTGGACTGGGTAAGTAGTTTAATGGCGTCAAAATCAAATTTTTGCAAAATCCTTTCTAAGTGCACGCCTATATGGTAACATAAATGTACCCTGAAAATTTCAAGTCGCTAGCTAAAATAGTTTTGACTCTGCGTTGATTATGAATCAGTCAGTCAGTCAGTCAGGACTTCTTTTATATATTAAGATGACATTGCGCAAATCCATCAACACAACCAGCCCTAAAACCTGATACACATAAAATTCCAGTAAAGTTGGTCCAGTCAGCGTTTTACTAAATATTTCCGTTACCGATTAAATTGTCTGAAGGTCACGAGTGCGTCAAAGAGTTGTCGTAGAGCGAAGCGAAGCAATTAAGAATACACTGTGAAGTCTTTGGACTACCACTTATTTGTAATTAAGCTCGTATAAGACAATCATCATTCCCTAATCAAAATGATAAATTTCCCTCGTAAAGTTAATCTTGCAGCTAAGACTCCCCCAAAGGAAGAAGGAAAACGTTTATAAACTTCCGGCAGCGTTCTTCCGTTCCTTCGTCCTCAAAGCTCTTGTCTAAATAACGCCGCACTCGAGGTGAACATCAAAAGAGAAAATATACTAACATTCGTTTTGTTATTTACTTTTAAACATTTCCCTAGAAACATAATGTATATATCTAATTAATCGTAAATTACTATGTTCAGTATAATGATCTGCCTACATTAGCTTCGTCAATTCTACTTTCGTTGACGCGTTTCGGAGAACCTCCATCTTCAAAAACTATATGTATACTAGACCCGTCCTATTTATAATTTTCTATCTCCACCTCGTACCCCTCCTATATTCAACACGTGTACATTAAACCAGACGTGCTCGTTTCTGATTGGCCCTTTAAAATCATACGTTTATGATTTTCAAATAATTTGTTCGTGAATTTTTGGCCAAAAACAGTACCGTAACGATACTCCAGCTTCCATATTCGCCAGACATGGCTCCGTGTGACTTTTTCCTATTTCCAAAAATAAAGAGAACCTTAAAGGGCCGTCGTTTTACAGCCGTAGATGACATTAAAAGCGCATCGCTGAAAGAACTAAAGGCTATCTCAAAGATCGAGTTTGAGAAGTGTTTCGATGGTTGGAAGAAGCGCTGGCACAAGTGCATAATATCCATTGGGGACTATTTTGAAGGCGATAACATGAGGAATAAATAAATATTTTGTTAAAAAAATTATAATTCTCGTTACTTTCTAAACACACCTCGTATGTACATATTTTCATTTACACATAGGCCTATTTGTAAACAATGTTGTATATATTTTCAATGTTTTTTATATTTTTCAAAATATTTCTTAAATTACGTATTCAAGAATTGATTTTATTTACTTTCATTCACTGTTTTCGGCGTGTATAATATTATATCTAGTATATTTTTTTTAATTTAACGATTTGCTTTTAGTACGAATTAAACATTCGATACTTAATAATATCGGCAAAATTCTTTTCGATTTTGCCGACTATCGATACTTTTTCCAATACCAGTATACAGTAAAAGTACCGATACTTTCTTTTGATATTTCATCCTAACCAAAAGGAAAACTGACAGCCAATAATATTGTTTCACTTCGCGTCCGCCGTGCCTCTTGTCAATTGTCATTCCACATTGGGACTATTGAAACAAACAAGACTTACGTTTTTATTTGAATAACTTGTGTCTCATATTGAGCTGTATTCTTTTCGGAGGACACTAAGCAAATGACTAAGGAAAAAACGCGTATCAGAGCCATTGTGTTGTTACTTCAAAGCACTACAGAAAGTAGGAAGTCATAAGTCACACGCGTATGTGTGTATTGCTACTATGCTGTAGTTTCATCTTTTAGTCTGAAAAGTACGAGATGTGTTCAGGAAGTAACGAGAATTTTAATTTTTTTGAACAAAATATTTATTTCTTCTTCTACATTGATGTTGTCGCCTTCAAAATAGTTCCCATTAGAGATTATGCACTTGTGTCAGCGCTTCTTTCAATCCTCGAAACACTTCTCAAACTCCTACTTTGAGATAGCTTTTAGTTCGTTCAGCGATGCGCTTTTAATGTCATCTACGGCTGTAAAACGACGGCCCTTTAAGGTTCTCTTTATTTTTGGAAATAGGAAAAAGTCACACGGAGCCATGTCTGGCGAATATGGAAGCTGGGGCATCGTTACAGTACTGTTTTTGGCCAAAAATTCACGAACAAACGATGATGTGTTAGCTGGTGCAAAAGCCATGAATTGTTTTTCCACAGATCAGGGCGTTTTTTTCGGACTGCTTCACGCAATCGGCGTTGAACTTTTAGGTAGTACTCCTTACTGACCGTTTCACCTGGTTGTAGGAATTCATGATGCACTATGCCATTAATATCGAAGAACACAGTGAGCATAACCTTCACTTGTCGAGCCTTTTTCGGTCTTGGCGAGCCAGAATGCCTCCACTGGGATGATTGAGCCTTAGTTTCAACGTCATACCCGTAAACCCATGTTTCGTCACCTGTTATAATACGTTTCAGTAATTCTACATCGTCGTTGACTTCATTTAGTGACGCCTGAGCAACTTCCATTCGCCGCTGTTTTTGTTCAAAATTCAACAATTTTTGAACGAATTTTGATGCCACGCGTTTCATATACAAAACACTAGAAACAATGTCATGACATGATCCAATCGATATGACAACATCATCAGCGACCCATCTAATTGGGAGCCGCCTCGGTGGCATAGTTGATAGGGTACTAGGCTTTCACCCCGAGGACCCGGGTTCCATTCCCGGCCAGGGCTTGGCATTTTCATACGCGTCGTCTGCATTAGCCCAAGTGTGTACAATAGTCGGACGTTAAACAAACAAAAAAATAAATAAATAAAAAAATATATAAAAAATAAACGAATGTTGCGAGCCAATTGTACTTAAAACCCACTAGGGTACGGTTATTAACACAATTACCGCTTTGCCTGTCCATGCAGTTGACGCATTGTGAGTTAATTGTACTCTTAGGTAATGACATTATTTTTCAATTTTTGCCTTTTCTCGGAAATACTGACATTGTTCACGCAATGAATAAACAACAACGTTTGTTATTCGAACGATATAAAATTATTGTTTCAATATATTAGGCCTACCTATGGGGCATTTTAGTGTAAAAAAACGTAACAAGGTATTTTTGTTGGTATTGTATGACAAAAAGCACATTGAGGCTATTATCGCCTCCCTAAAGGTATGTGAATGTAAAGTGTTAAAGTCGTAAGTGTAAGTGTGTGTTAGACTAGGGTACCGCGAGGGACGTATAAATCCTCTCAATAGGTACCCTGCGGGGGTTAGAAGGTATTCAGACCAACTTGTGAACGAACGAGATTTTTAAACAAACATCCACATATAAACCTCTATCAAAAACTGAAAAAAACAGTAATTATTTAAACTTTTCATCTTTCGGTTACAATTTGAACTGTATAGATTGCAGAGTCACACAACCTGGAAGACACATTCTAAGGAGTGTAACGAAAGGAAGACAGGTTTGTTTTAAAACGTCTGAATAAAACAACAGGACAGAGTAGCACCTGCCAAACCCCGCACTTGTTCCTTGTGTCCTGCGATGTCCGATTGCTCAGACAGTGTAAATCTTTGATAAAAGCAAAAACGCCTCTCAGATCCTATCTTCAGTTGGCTTTTATTATTTCCTTCATATGGCTGATAGTCTCACAGGTTGCATTATTAGCCGTTAAATGAAATTTGGATACAGTATGTTTTTTTCTTTTTTTTTGTCTTTAATGTCCGACTTTTGTGCAGACTTGGGCTAATGCAGACGATGGGATGATTTATACCGAATGAAAATGCCAAGCCCTGGCCGGGAATCGAACCTGGGTCCTCGGGGTGAAAGCCCAGTACGCTATCAACTAGGCGCTATCAAGTACGCGTATCAACCGAGGTGGCTTTGGATAGAGTATAACAGAGTGAATGGTGGGCAATGGTAAAAAAACATTTGAATAACAGTGACTCTCATTTGAATTAAAACACAATAGTTTGTCAAATGCACATATTATGTTTGAAAAAAAGTTATTTTTTAATTAAATACGAGGGCTGTCCGTAAAGTAAGGTTCCCAAGACGCTATAGCGCTTCGAACGTTGTTACGCGGGATCCGGTGACCTTGGCTTGCAGCTTGGTTCCTCCACTCCCAATCTCCACACCGCGATGCTCAGTCTTGCCTTGGTAATGGAGTTGCCCTTCTGTCTCCCGCCAGGTGCGAATTACGCTCTGTGATTCGGTTTTTGTGTGCAAAAAACACTGCGCCCGTGGACAACCGTATCAAACTGTGTGAAGTTTACGGAGAAAAATGTACGAGCATAGAACACGTGCGCAAATGGTGCAGAGAATTCGAAGACGGACGTTCATGATGAACAGCGTTCCGGACGGCCATCTGTTTCGGACGAAACGATTGCGAAAGTGGAAGAAGCAATGCTGAACGATCCACGAGTGACTGTACGGGAGCACTCCGAGAAGATCTTTGATGTCAGCAAGACCTGCATTGATCAAATTTTGACATACCATTTAGGGTATAGCAAGGTTTGTGAAAATGGGTCCCAAGCAGACCACAAACGGCAACGGATTGATGCGGTCCGCGAATTTCTTCGGTGCGAAACCGATTGAAAGAAATTCTTAGACTCCATTGTCACTGGGGACGAGACATGGGTACACTATACGACACCGGAAACGAAAGAACAATTACGTCACTGGAAATATCCAGAGTCGCCGAAGCCGCGGAAGTTCAAACAAACACTGACTGCTGGCAAAGTCATAGCGAGCGTGTTTTGGGACAAGAAGGGTTATTGTTGTGCGAATTCATGGATACCGGCACAACAATCCAAGCTGATCGTTACTGTGAGACGTTAAAGAACCTTCGCCACGCGATTCAAAACAAGAGGAGAGGCATGCTCACGAAGGAATTGGTTTTCATCAAGACAACGCTCGTCCGTACACCGCCCGTGTAACAACCGATCTCATCAACCAATTTGGATGGGATACTGTCATACATCCGCCGGACTTAACCCCAAGTGACTACTATCTCTTCCCTAATTTGAAGAAACACGTAGGTGGGACGCATTTCAGTACCAAAGAGGAGCTGAAAGAAGAAGTTCTAAGCTACCTTCGCGGCGCGGCGGGAGAGTTTCCCGACTCAGGCATACAAAAGATGGTTCACCGTAAGCAAAAATGCATCGATCTCAACGGCGATTATGTTGAAAAATAGAAAAAAGTGTAAGCTTTCCAAAAATGTATTATTCAATGCAAATAAACATGTTTTTCATTGTGAAAAATTATTGGGAACCTTACTTCACGGACAACCCTCGTATTATAACTTGTTCCTTTATTTTTCACTTAGGAGATCAAATAAATAATTTATAAACCTACATTTTCTGCAAAACAAAATTAATGTTGTTTTTTTTTGCCCTCCAAACATGAAAAAGAGAATATTTTGAAAATAATGTTAAAATGTTAATATATGCTACAAAAAGACAAAACGTGTTTAAACAGTATAACAAACTGCTTATTTTCATAAGTTTTTAACTATTCTATAAACCAGTGGATAATTTTTTTCATAGATTTATTACATTTATTACGTCAAAAGTCAAAATTAAATTAAATGTTAAGTAAAAGTAATGGTAAATGGTAAATAGTTCTTTCGCCTTCAGTACTAGTAAATTTTATGTTTTACAAATTTTGTTGTTGTTGTTTTAAGGCTGAAAGCACAATGAGGCTATTATCGCCTCCCTAAATGTAAGTGCGAGTGTAATGTGTTAAAGTCGTAAGTGTGTGTTAGACTGGGGTACCGCGAGGGACGTCTAAATCATCTCAATAGTTGCAGCTAGTCTGCACCGCCCTGCTGGGTATATTTATAAGTTGATAGTCATCAATGGAAAAAGGAAAATCGTCCCAATGTCTGAAAACTATTGAGATTACAAACCATTCTAGGCTTGTGGCACGTATTTGTTCTCTCTCACCATCTCCCTAGCCGCAAATATATTCCTCTATTATACCCTGTATTATTACTTTTCGTTTACCTCGTCATATGTTCCTTTCATATTCATGAAACAATGTTTTGGATATGTTTTTCTCATCGTTCTACGAGTCCTCCCTAGCCAGCTTGGGCTTTATAAACGAGCATCTTCCTTAAAACGAGCATTTTCCTTTCCGTATTTCTTTTAATTGATTTACATGATTTTATTCTTATCAGAACACTGTTTTCGTATATCTCTTATCAGCAGTTGTATGTGGCTTTGATTCAAACGCCTTTAACCCATACACTTAGCCGCCTCGGTGGCCTAGTTGATAGCGTACTGGGCTTTCACCCCGAGGACCCGGGTTCGATTCTCGGCCAGGGCTTGGCATTTTCATACGCTGTAAATCATTCCATCGTCTGCATTAGCCCAAGTGTGCATAATAGTCGGACGTTAAACAAAAAAAAAAACAAAAAAATTTAACCCATACACTTAGCCGCCTCGGTGGCCTAGTTGATAGCGTAATGGGCTTTCACCCCAAGGACCCGGGTTCGATTCGTCCATACGCTGTAGGCCGCCTCGGTGGCCTAGTTGATAGCGTACTGGGCTTTCATCCCGAGGACCCGGGTTCGATTCCCGGCCAGGGCTTGGCATTTTCATACGCTATAAATCATCCCATCGTCTGTATTAGCCCAAGTGTGCACAATTGTCGGACGTTAAATAAAAAAAAAACAAAAATTAACCCATACAATAAGTTATAAAAATTAGTCTAATCAGAATTTACAAATTTTATCTTTCAATTTTCTTTATGTTTCTGTCGCCAGGTGCACAAAGATTAGAAGCAGATTCTATTGCGACCGCTACTGCAACAAGATAACAACGACTGGCATCAACGTTTACATACAGTTCGACAACGACGTCTACACGGGCTCATGTAAGAGACTGATCGCGCACAACCGCGCCAACGGTTCCGATGTAGGCACTCAGATAAATCCAATGGAAATATGGACGGACACGGGACTTCCCGAGGTGTTGCTGGCTTCGTGCCACAAAGTGCAGCGGATAGACAATATGCTTAGGTATGTACTGCAGCTAGCCCCGAGATGGGAGATATGTAGAGACTATTCGAGGAATTCCGATTACCCCTCACGCACGCTACAGTCACTCTTTATCGTGAGCAACCCTAAACAACGTTAAGTCGGGTACACATTTATTTCCTATCTTTTGTAAA